>CATIWQ010197292.1:0-10382 GCA_949673415.1 Euphorbia schlechtendalii | reverse complement strand
TATTCAAATAATTGGAGATAAAGAAATTAATAAGATCCAGCTCCAAATTTCATATTATAATATTTCAAAAAAAATCCACTTTTAAATAGTACAAGTCATTATACATGGTATATTGATTGTTATACTTGGTATAATAGTCATTATAACGAAAATTTTCAAATCATTGGAGATAAAAAAAATTATTAAGATTCAGTTTATATTCAAACAATATGATAGTCATTATACCTGGTATAATGGCTTTTATACCAGGTTTAATGGCTATTATACTTGGTATAATGGCTTTTATACCAGGTTTAATGGCTATTATACATAATTGATTAGAAGATCCATTATATAAGTAATTGGGAATATTAACTTAGATCATGGCTTAGGTATAATAACTCTTAAATCATACTCAATTTCACAGCAAAAACCATTTTATGAAGGCATTATACTTGGTAAAATAGTTGTTATACCAGGTATATCAGTTGTTATACCCATCATACGAGTTAATACATTCTTATATTTGAAGACAATACTCAATTTTGTATTAAAAATCTTAGTTTGAATCTCGTATACCTGGTAATAGAGTATATTGACTATTATACTAAGTATATAACAATTTTATATCACTTTGAAATTTTATGAGATTGACTTCAATGATAACATATCTTCTGTTTTAGATACATCTTACATTCATTGATTTTAATTTATTAATTTGCTAATATAAACAACAATTCTTATCGTAACAAATGTTATACCAAATATATTAGATGATATACCTGGTATAAAAACTATTATACCTAGTATGAAGCTCATTAAAAGTCATACAAAGTTTCAATATCCTAAATTCCTTGTAAGATAACATCTTTTATATCATCTTTTCCCGCTTCAACAAATGTTTTTCTTGTTGTCCTTCAAGTACGACTCAAAATCTATAAACTTGTAGGCTCAACATTTTGAGAGAATTGGCATTGATTTATAGCAATTGAGTAAGGTGGCTGATCACAAAACAAAAACAAGTGGATTATAAGCCAAAAGAAAATGCAACAAAAAATTCCAATTAGAAATCACAGTGAAACATTCAATCCGCTTCTAATCTATTCAAATGAGCTAAATAGTGTTTTAATTCCAATGTTTTAATTCCAATCAATCCAAGCATATGAGTAATTGTATGTTGAAATACTGATTTGTCCCGAAACCAACAGATTCAAAAGCTAAAGAATCACAAGACGTTACCAACTTCAGTAGAGGTACTAAAAAACAGAGAAAACGGAGAAATGCCCAAATAAAATCCAATAAATAACAGATGCAAAACAAAATCAAGAAAAACTATAATGCATATAGAATTCATAAAAGATTCAAAACAATAATACCAAAATAGCACAGATCAAGGAACCAAATGACATTTAAGATAATTAATTCAACACATTTCAAAATAAAAGGAAAAGCAAGCAAACTCATTATCCGAGTGCGCAAACATGGACATTGTTTAAATTTTCATGGACCAAAGCTTCAACAAGATAAATAAGGCCAGAAGCTTAGTAAAAGATGAGTGAAAGATGTGGAGAAGCACCGAAAGCAGAGCCGCCTTTGCTACACCGTCCATAGCAGTCAAAGCAACAACCATATCTGAGCGCCGAGAAGAAAAATAAAGAAATATGATTTTCCTCTGTAGATTAGGCAATGGCAACGACGACAGAAGAGACGGCAATGACCGAGATGGCGACGGAGTTGCTTGCTTCGATCGGACTTGTTAGTTACACTATCAAAGCACGGAGCATGATTTAGAGTAGTTTTGGAATTGTTAGGGTTTTAAAAATCTGATTTATGTTTCGGGCATAACCAAAAAAGCATTTTAGAAAGATGAGTTTTAGAAAAACAACACATGGCATGGTCCAAAAAATTTTGGCCTGTTTTTGGTAGTTCCATAAAAACCCCTCTCTGTTTTCCTCGTATATACTCACAGCAAAAGCCCTAAGCAAAGCCAATAGTATATTTGCAAACATATTTTGCAATAAGAAATGTTGATGGGAGAGGGTCAGGTTTCAATTGATTTTCATAAAAATAAAATCATCAATTCAAGCTTGGTTCACATTTTAAAATTTTGGGTACAGACTAAGCCGATAATATTTTTTCTTTTAAATTTTTTTTTGACTTACATAAGTGCATCTAAAGCATATATGTAATTTTATTCTTCAATATTTACAGTAAAATATGGAATTTGAGTTCAAAAGTTCGGCTTAAAATATAAAAATTATAAGCAATTATTAAACATAATATTTAATATTTTATTAAATTTATTAATCGGGCAGGCTTCAATATTTATATAAAAACAAAGATAAATCAAAAGACTTCAGAATTTAACGAGCTTGGGCTCGAGCCGGGTGGGTCTCCCAACTAATGATCATGTTTATCTTTGCTACTCATACTAACATTATATTATGTGAACTTTAAAATTTAACACAATATGATATAAACTCATCCTTTTATAAATTCAATAATGAAAATAATTTTTTTAACCCTAAATATACATTTGATAACAATGTAACTCATTCTTCTCGTGTCCAATTTTTTCTCTTCTACTACGCCTTCATTTTTTCTTCAATGAGCTACTACAACTTTTTTCTCACAAGAAAAATGGATATTAGAATTTGAGATCTACCTTCTTTTTCCTATTTAATTTGAATTTTGCAACTTCAAATGTCCATATCTCACAAACCGTTGATTTTTTCGAACTCTTTGAAATATTTTATTCGTCTTAATTTTATTTTTAAAATGATATACATTTCAAATTTTTCCAAAAAAAAATTATCACAAGTCTTATACATAGTATAATAGTGGTATAATAACTGTTTTTATTGCCTTTTTCATGAAAGCATTGTACATGGTATAAGAGCGGTATGATTTATTTTAAGAAATGCTATGTAAAATATAGTATACCGCTCTTATATCATGTATAACACTTTCATGAAAAGGCAGTATAAAACATGTATTATACCACTATTATACTACGTATAAGATTGCGATTAATTGTTTTTTTTACTGGAAAGTGAGTTCTGTTGTAAAGATAAGGGGGGATATATTATATAAATGCATTAAACCACTATTATACCATGTATAAGAGTTTTCATACCAAGTTTAAGGTATTCATGCCATTATTTTTATGGGAAATTTAATACTGATATGAACATAAATGAAAAAAAAGACTATATAACTACATTATGCAACTCTTATACCATGTATAACGCCTTCATGACAAAGAGCATTATATCACAATTATATCATGTATAAGATTGCGATACATTATGTTTTTCGAAAAAATTAAAAAGATAAAATTGAGACGAACCAAAAAGCGCCGATTCAAAAAAATCAACGATTTGTGAGATATCGATATTTGAAGTTACGAAATTTAAATTAAATAGAATAGAAAATGTAATTAAAAGGGGTAGATAAAATCAACTTATAAAAAGATAAAAAAAAGATATAATTTAATTAAATGACAAAGTTAATAATACTTCCTCCTTGTTATAAAAGCAATAAATTCTATTTTTTTAACATCTATTTTTTTAACATATGATCTAGTTTCCTATGTTTTTTATGTTAATTTTTAACAAAGATTGAGCCCAATGCCAAAGTTATAACTTGGGTTTTGGGCCTTTATAATTCACATTTAAAAAGCTAATATAAAAATGTACATTCAACCTTCAGGTTTCAGTTGCTAACATTTTCTACTGATTGTTGTCCAATTTTTAAGTTTTGTTCTGATTTTTTTGTGGGTTCTTCGTGATATATAGTGGGTTTTTTGTTGCTTAGTTTCATACGAACATTTGCAACATCCAATTCCCAATGAGTGAAGCTTCTCTTCTTTATTTTCTTCATTATTTGGATACTTGTAAATAAAAATAAGAAAAAGAATATTTTCCGACCAAACAATGTCTAGAAGTTTGAAGTTTTTAATGTGAAATGTTCACTTTAATTTGAATAGTTTTATACTTTATAGTTTATATAAGTAACAAAAATTTTTAGTTGAGACAAGGGTCGCCCAAGCAAAGTCAATGTAGTATATAAAAATAATGTTATTATTGTTGTAAATATATGTGTAACATATATGTATTGACGTCCATTGATAGCTATAATAACTCTACATGAGTATATAACTTACAAGTCTTTACATTTCAATGTATTTATCTATAAATATAGGCTTGTGTATATAATTCATAGAACGAAGAATAATGAAATTCTTTGTTATTTTCTCTCCATCTTTGTTATACTCTAATTTTTTATGTATTCATGTAATATTCTTGTTATTTCATTTCATTCATAACACGTTATTAACACAAGTTCGCTCTTTCGGTCTACCAACAAGAATATACAATAGATGAATAGATAGAGAAATAGATAATGATAAGGATGAAGAGAAAGTGTAAAATGCTCTAGAAGAGTCAGTATTACGGTGCTAAGACGAAGAAAAATTGTTGAGCTCTTTAGAAGAGCAACTATTATTGAAAAAAACTTTTGAAGAAGCCATGTTGATTTCGAAAAAAAGTATTTATAAATAATGTATTATATTACCCAAATTCTCACATATATTTAATAAAGTTTAAAATATATTCACGGGAATGAATATCATATTGAAACTGTGAGTGAAGACATTAAAGAATGTCATATGTAATAAACATATTTTGAGACTAGTTTAACTATAAACTGGAAGTTTATATTTTAGATACTTATGAAATTTAGCACAATCGTCTAAGTCATCGTAGTTCGATAATGACGAGAAGATTTGTGAAAATATACATAGGCAACTATTATGGAACAAAATTTCTTAATGTTGTTTGTTCGCAAGGAAAATTAATCATATAACCTTCTATAAGTAAGATTTGAAAAAAGTGAATTCCTTATCATTTTAAAAAAACACATGATGTGATATATGTTGACTTATTCATTCACAATATAAACCGTTTAGTTTCTTCCCGAAGAAGTACACTCACTTGAAGTTGGTATTTTAACTAAATGGGTCACATTTGTGTGATAATATCAATAGGAATCAAAGTTAAACATACCGCATCATTTGTTCATACTTAAAATGGTTTGGAAGAACCATTTATTAAACTTTAGTAATTATTATGCGAACAAATCTATATCTACAAGTGACAGATATATAATATTGCATGCAAAAATTTTATTTCTATATTTAAGACCAAATAGTTGTATTGATTATCTCCCTAACAATAGCTTTTGGTCATGAGCCTGATATATCTTATCTGTATGTTTTTAGTTATGATGTATTTGTGCCGATATTTCATTGTAATGGGCCAGAATGGATCATGAAAAGAATTTGAAATTTATATTTGATACGAATCTTTATCAGCAAAGTATATTAAGCCTTTAAAATACATATGTTTACTGCAATATTTGCAGATTATGGATGGAAGCATTTTCCCAAAATTAGGGAAAAAAGTAGAAAGACAATTTTGAAAAAATCAATTTAATATAATGTTTCATTACCAATTAATATTGAAATTCTCGAAGGATAAATTAACAATAGCGCTATATGAATATAATACGCCTGAAGCGTGGTTAACCAATTGGTTAACATGATAAAATCCTCGAAATTTGTCGACAATAAAGATTATATCATTGAGGATAAATGTACTAATATAAATACACTTCTTGTAGAAGTAGTAGCTTCTGAAATGCAAACATCAAAAGTTATTGAAAATGTGTAAAGTCAAATAAATAATATTAGTACTAATAAAAGATGAATTTAATTTTAAATAGACCATATTTTGTATGTAACATGTAAATGAGAATATGAATTGAATTCAATTAGTTAATTCAAGTAGAATTAACTCTATTGGAAAATAAATTTTTTTGAGCATGTAGTTCGAATGACAAAAGAGGTAAAATCGATGAGATATATATTATTTTATTTATCTCTACATATGTATTCTTAACTTTTCTTTATTTATATTATTATTAATTCATATTATTTGATAGAGTTGTAAAGATAAATGTATTGTTTAAAGCAGATTAGGTCATGTGGTAAATCAGTAGTCAAAGAAGATTTGGTGATCATTTACGAAGATAATGCATCATGCAGCTCAACGGTGACTATATTATAGGAGATAAAGCCAATCATATTTCACCCAAAATCTTTTACACTCATGATCTCATGAAGACTGGTCAAGTTGACATCTACGAAGTTAAATCAAGTGACAATACAATAAGTATTTTCACTAAGACATGTGCGCGATATTTAGATGTGCAAGCTCAAGGATACGTACTTACCATTGTATTTTAAGGGGAAGTAAAATTACATATGAATAGCATATTCTTTTTTCTTCGCTAAGTTTTTATCCCATTGCATAATAATATCATTGCGAAAGGGGGAAGTAAACATTGTACTCTTTTTTCCTTAACCAAAAGGTTTTGTCCCACAAGGTTTTCCTTGGTAAGGTTTTTAACGAGACAGTGTCTCGATCGCGAAAATGAACATCAAAGGGGAAGTGTTGTAAATATAAGTGTAACATACATGTACTGATGTCCATTGATAGCTATAATAACTCTCCATGAGTATGTAACTTACATGTCTTTACATCTCCATGTATTTGCCTATAAATATAGGCTTGTGTATATAATTCATAAAATGAAGAATAATGAAATTCTATGTTACTTTCTCTCCATCTTTATTATACTCTAATTTTCTATATATTCATGTAATTTATATTCTCGTTGACGTAACAATTATTATGATAATTTTGTAATCTCTTGGACTTTGTGAGCTTTAAGAGTACTCAATATAAGTACATCAGTAATAGCATACATTTTATACAACATTTTTAAAAAGGATCATATAATATTTTAAATTGTCGAGATTTAGCGTATGAATATATACACGTATTATTTTGAACCGATCTAACACAAACCAATTAAGTGTTAATAAACGTTATTATTTTAAAAAAAAATTGTACATATATGTTACTTATATAAGTAATTAATATTTCAAAAGGAACTAAAAACTTATCATTACATGAATGTGAGTGTTACAAATATAATTATGTCTGAAAAATATTGCATGTTGTCCTTTACAATGGTCCAAAGTTTAGGAAACATAAATTCAATGATTAAATGGTCCAAGTTTATAAATTTATTTTATTTCAATCGAATTTTATGTTTTCTCAATACAGATAATGTTAATTAAAAATATAATGATTAGGGTTTAAGGATGCATTATATTGAGTTCCCATATCATTAATGATTAAAGTGGGTTGGAAATCCTTAATTTTTAAAAATTCACTTCATTTTGAAAAGATGTCAATGTACAAAATACTGATTTGATAGAACAAAAAAATGTTGTGATATATGTACAGCATCTGACATTTACATACGTAGAAATTGCATATTCTAGTATAACAAATTTTAAAATATCTTATTCTAATAATTTATTTCATAAAGTCCTTTTATAATTAATTGACAATATTCACATTTGCAGAATCATATAATTGAGAGTTCCACATTATAAAGAATAAGCACTAATACATAACATTAGAGCTCAATTAATCAGATTCCAACTAGTATAATGATGGCCAACAATTAAAAAGTTAATAATTAAGTAATATGCTGTATATGGAAAATCAAATTATAAAGGTTAAATGCAATAACACCTTCTTAAAGTTGGTTCAGAAAATCGGATGTCACCATCAACTTTCAAAATGACCAGTTACCCCCTTAATAAAAATACATCAGTTTTCCCCCTCAATGCCACGTGTTAACTTCTAGTTCGTGAGAGAAAAATCAGAAAAATGACATCTTTGAAAAGTAAAATCAACCAGATTCTGACACGTGACATTGAGGGGCTAACTAGTGCTTTTTTACCAAGTTAAGAGAGGTAACCAGCTTTTTTGAAAGTTGAAGGTTACATCAATGTTCATGCATTAGACAAATTATAAAAGGGTAATGTATTCAATGCCATATTTCTCCTTATAATAATTTGATTGGCTGGATAACAAATGGTGCCAAAAATTACACACCCACTCCACTTTCTTAGGATCTGGAACACTTGAGAGGAAACACTAGGATTTTCTCATCTTTTCTCTTACAAAAATCTGTAATGTAGTGAAAGCTAGACCTGTTCGCGGGACGGGGTACCTGCCCAGCCCGGCCCGAGCCCGTTTAAACGGGCTAGGCTTTGACACTTATTTTTTAAAAAAACCCGGTCCGAATCCGAGCCCGTCAAAACCCGAAGATTTAAGGGGCGTGCTTGGTTTTTATTTAAATACCCAAGCCCGGCCTGATGAATAATTTTACTTATTTATTATATATTTATACATTAGATTTATATTTATTTTAAGAATTTATATTTTATTCTATTAAATTTGTATACTTGATTAAAATAAATGTTGCTAAATATTATATATTTTAAGTAAATAAAGCAATTATATTAAAAATTTAAGCATATTTTGTTTTATTTTATATTTTTTTCTATTTAATTTAAATAAAAAAATTATAACAAAAAAATATCTATGAGCTTGGGAATGACCTTGTAAACCCGGTCCGAGCCCGGGTAGGGTCCGAAGTTCTAAAGTATGGGCTTGGGCCGGGCTTGGAATAGCATTTTCTGTATTGAAACTCGTCAAGTTCAACCCGAACCCGGCCCACCTGACGAACAGGTCTACTATAATAGTTTTTTCTGACGTATTTTAAATTATGCGAGGTTTAAGTTTAGAAAATTGGAATCAAAACATTATTAATAAATATGTTTAATTATTTTACAAGCCGAGTTAATCCTGCAAGTTACCTGCATGTATTTTTGTTTTTATTTATAAGAAAACTACATTACATTACATTCAAGTTATATTTTATTGAAATGAATTTGAATAATCAATGTTTGATTTTTTATCATTCTTTATTGATGTATTAATTAAAATAAATCCAATTGGTACACTCAAGTCATGTTTGATAGCCATTCACGTATTTATGACAATTATTACTCCCTACATTTCAAAATAATTGTCATTTTAGAATATAAATACATCTTTTTATAAATTTTATCCATTTTGACATTACTTAATGCACATTGTAAATGATAAAAGGAATAAAGTATCCAATCAACTTTCAAATTAATAAAAATCATTGTAGTAAATAAGTATTTTTATTACTTTAATTAATATCGTCTTGATATTGACAAACAACTTAGAAGCGACAGCTATTTTGAATCGGAGTGAGTAATAAATTTTTCATATTAAATAGTACTCCCTCCGTCTACTAAATATTGTCGTTTTAACTAATTCACAGTTTTTAAGATAACAAATAACCGAATGAGATGATTTACTAATTTACCCTTTCATAAATGTCCTATTCAATTTTCAAGACTTCATTAAATATGTCAATAAAAACAATTTAACCTATAACTTCTCTTGTTATTGGAGATTAGAATATAATTATCTTGAAAGTTGAACAAATTAATAGGGATAGGAATGAAAAATTTGAAAAAAAACATCTTGGAAATACAAAATGACAATAAAAAAGAGATAACGAAATTCCTCTAAAAACGACAATATTTAGTAGGCGGAGGGAGTATAAAATATTGATCGGAAGTGGTTGTCATGTGCTAAAAGTTAATATATTAGGGGAAGTTATCTGAGAAATGTTTAAAATAATTTAAGGTATACAGATTGGATTTGGAAATTGTAAAAAGGATTAAATTAATTAAATAATTAAATGAAATTAAGGGAATTTAAGAAAGTAATTAGGAACCATTTGTAAAAGGGCACATTACTTTCGTCATTACCCACTTTGTCCTCCTTCCACATTTCTTTGTGATGATGAAAAGCATTTATTATTTTCTTGAAAAACATGAAGCATTTATCATAATTACACGTACGTACTAACTATGGTTTAAGAGAAGCTCTCAGGTTGGCTAGGAATTAAATTTTGATCTAAGTGATTTTGGAGTTGGAATCCGTTATTGTAGTGAATGCTTTAATGAATAATAGTTCTCATTTTGTCTTTTCAATAGGTTTAATTGTTCAAGACTAAGAAGATTTTTTATTTTGTTTTTCAAATGTTCATATCGTTTATGTAAATAGGTTTGTGAGATAAGTTGTACAATTTTTAATTACAATATTTGTTTTTCCGACCAGTAAGGAAATACGGGGTTTAGGCTTCGTTTGTTTGCAAGAAAATAATGTGTAAGGAAAGATGTTGTGCAAGGAAAAATATTGTGGAGGAAAATAAAATATACATTTTCTGATGTTTGTTTCATTTCTAAAAAATATTTTCTAAGCACAAATTTACATATACAATAACTTATATATACATTTTCTAATAATTACTTATATTTTGTATATTTTACAGTATATATATACTCACACACACACAAAATATAAGTAATTATT
>CATIWQ010197215.1:0-39994 GCA_949673415.1 Euphorbia schlechtendalii | reverse complement strand
GATACTAAGTATACTAAATAATAAAAGAAAATCTAATTAATTTAATATAAAAATATAATGTAGCAGCCACTTCATTTTCTTCCATCATGTAATTGATCCAATAAGAATTAGCCAAGATCCCAATGGGTTAACATGTGATTTACACATGCGTGTCCAAAGCTCACTTAAGCTATCTCCA
Source organism: Euphorbia schlechtendalii (assembly GCA_949673415.1). Lineage (NCBI taxonomy): Eukaryota > Viridiplantae > Streptophyta > Magnoliopsida > Malpighiales > Euphorbiaceae > Euphorbia > Euphorbia schlechtendalii. The sequence continues at coordinate 39,816 of CATIWQ010197215.1, read as the reverse complement.
ATTAGACCAAGACTTGAACTCCTCTCCAATACTTGAATCAAAAACTGGAATTCTTCATCTCTTCTTAAACTGGTCTTACTAGAAGTTGTTGAAACTTGAGTTGAATTCGAAATCATCAAAATCTCTTCGATTTGCTCATTTACAACTTCTTGAACACTCTTTGATATAGACTTTGTAAATGTAATTAGAAAAGGATCTTCCCACTTTAATTCAAAGTCTTTACCAATTTTATACACAATAATTAGTGTTCCTTAGAAAAGGATCTTCCAATTTTATGCACAATAATCAGTGTTCCTTGTGTTTGGTCATGAGACTAGATGAGGTTAATGCCTTAACCAAGGAGGGTTAGTTATCCATGTTATTGGAGCTAATGCCGAGTAGGAGACACATTTGAGGAGTCGTACAATTGGGTATGCACGTCTCGAGAAAGAGAACTCGAATGGTTTGTCAATTGCAATAGATGCAAATGGACGGGTTCCAACCACGGTTATCTTTTTATGGCTTAACCTGTGATAGTGGGGGTTTTAATGAATGGCTATGGATGCTAACTACTAAGGAAAATTGGTTCAACTAAATTTCCCAAGTTTGAATAGAAAGGGCCTATTGAAATGTCAAGAAAAGTAGTAGGAATTATGTGTTTAATTAAAGACCTTATATTAAATGCATATACATATACTAATGTCTAAACAAATTCTATCTTATATCAAGGTTGAATATAATCACTAATAAAAATACTCGCATTGACATCGGGCCTCTTAACAATATCAAATATGATGTTTATACCTTCAATGAGTGGTTTGAGACTGTTCGAGGAGTTCTTCCAAACCACTATCTAGATTATGTTCTAATTGATCCTAGTCCCAAACACCCTGGTAAGAATACTTTTGCATGTGAGATGAATGACTATGAGGAGCACAAGGGAAACTATGAGTTTGTTGCAAAACTCATGTTAGATCATATACTCCCAAAGTACACACGTGTGTATGCAGGGTTGGACCTCGCAACTATCATTCATCATCTCAAGTTAGTGAAAAGTCTAAAGGTTAAATTGGTCCATAATAAAATTGTGGGGAGATAACTCAGTAGTAGAGTTGGTCATTAACATATATGACAACTCAGAGAAATTAAGAGAGTTGAGATTTGAGTACAATGAGCGGTTTTTGAGGGAAATGGCATTGAGGATATTACCCAATAAATATGATTCCTTCAGAAAGAGGCTTAAGGAGTGTACTCCCAACTATACCTTGACCCAACTCACTTGCTCAAGTATTATGAGATTAAGTTTAGAAATAAACTTAAAGAGCAAGCTAATGCTAAGGACCTTAAGTTGAAGAAACTAAAAGGTTTAAAAGTCAAGAGAAAGCTCATGAGGAAGTTAGAATTGAAGACGGAGAATGCTTCTCATGAAACAAGCTCATCGAATGATGATAGTTGTGGCTCAAACATTCGAAGGTATGCTCATAATAAAGAGTTTATCTACCGTTCCCTATGAGTCTACTTGGGTATTAAATATTGGTTGTGGTACTTAAATCTATACTTCTGTGTAGGGATTGCAGGATAGTAGGAGGGTTGCAAAGAGGGAAATGGACCTAAGAGTTGGAAATGGAGCATGGGTTGCTACAACAGTTGTAGGACATATAGCCTTCGTTTGCCTAGTGGCCTTGTTTTAGTTTTGAACAATTACTATTATATTCCTGCTATCACTAAGAATATTATTTCTGTTGTGCGTTCAGCAACAAAAGGATTTGAAATTTTATTTTCTAATAATAAATGTCAAATTCAACATGATAATATTCTTTATGCTTGTGGAATATCTGTGGATAGCATTTATGTTTTAGTTACTAAAATTGAAATTCTAAATATGAACATTATTCATAAATTGAAATTAGTTAATGAGAAGTCCTCATACATATGGCATTGTCTTCTAGGCCACATAAATGAGACTCGCTTAACTGAGTTACACAAATGTAGAGACTTAGGCCTAATGGAATGGGAATCATATGGTGCGTGCAAACTTTATTTAAAAGGGAAGATGACTAAGAAACCTTTCAAAGGAAAGGGTTAGCATACCACTAGTACTTTGGAAATAATACATTCCTATGTATGTGGTTCAATGAGTTTTAAGACACATGAGGGTTTCATCTACCTCATAACCTTTATCGACGATTACTCGTGAATGGTTATTTGTACCTTATGAGGAGCAAGTTTGAAAGTTTTGATAGATTCAAAGAATTCAAAATTGAAGTAGAGAAACAGCTTGGGAAAAGTATCAAGACCCTTCGATTTGATCGAGGCAGTATATACTTCAACCAGGAGTTTCAGGATTATGTAAGGGATAATCGAATTTATCCCAGTGGACACCTCTTTATACATCCCAACATAATGGAGTGTCGGAAAGGAGAAATCGAACCTTACTCGATATGGTTTAATCCATGATGAGCCAAGAAGAACTTAGCATATCCTTTTAGAGTTATGCACTTAAGAGCGTAGTTTATATTCTAACTAGAGTGCCCTCTAAATCAGTTGATCAAAATCCATACGAGTTATTGTATGGTAAGAAACCCGCTCTTTCTCACCCGAGAGTTTAGGGATATCTTGCATATGTAAAGAGGATAAGTTCAGATAAGCTGAGTGCTAAGTCTGATAGATGTCTATTTGTAGGTTACCCTAAGGAGACTATAGGGTATACCTTTTATGATCCTAGGGAACAGAAAGTCCTTATTTCTAGAAATTCTCAATTCCTCAAGAATGAGCATATACTTGTGAAAGCTAGTTGGAGCAATCTTGAGGTAGTCACTCAAGAAGATCAAACAAATAGTCAACTGATAATACCTACACCTGTTACACAAGATAGTGTAAGCATGGAACAGCCTATTATAACATCGACATTGCGTAGGCCAGGTCGAGGCTCCAATCCCTACTAAGTGATACAGGTTTCTCATCACTGATGATAAACATCTCTTCCTTACGGAAGATGATGAGCCTAAGATTTACAAGGAAGCAATGGAAGGCTCGATATCTGACAAACGGCTTTCAGCCATTAGATTAGAGATGGACTCCATGTATGAAAATCAAGTCTGGAGCTTGATTGAAGCACCAAGTGGGATTAAGCCCATAGGATGCAAGCGGATTTTCAAGAAGAAAACTGACATGGATGTTAACATAGTTACCTATAAAGTAAGGCTGGTTGCAAAAGGGTACTGTAAAAAAGAAGGCATTGACTATGATGAGTCCTTTTCACCAATAGCCATGCTGAAGTCTATCAGAATACTCCTTGCCATCACCGCTCATTACAATTATGAGATTTGGTAGATGGATGTGAAGATAACATTCTTTAATGGGAATCTAGATAGGGAAGTGTATATGGCACAACCCAAGGGTTTCGCATCCGATAATGGCTCTAAGGTATGTGAGTTGGAATATTAGGTTCGATAAGATAATCTAATAAATCGGTTTTGTATCGAACGCTAGTGAGCCCTCTATATATAAAAAGGCTAGTGGGTGTGCGATCGTTTTCCTTGTATTATATGTCGATGACATATTATTAATAGGAAACGATATTCCTTTTCTTCAGATAGTTAAGTCATGGTTATCAAAGAAGTTCTCCATGAAAGACCTTGAAGAAGCAGCTTTTTATACTTGGTAATAAGATTACCGAGATAAATCCAAAAGGCTACTAGATCTTTCACAAAGTACATACATAGACAAGGTTTTGGCTAGATTTAACTTTGAGCAGTCAAGAAAGGTTATCTCCCATTGTCTCATGGGATTAACCTTCTAAATCTGAGTGTTCGAGAACACGAGGAAAGACTACGCATGAATGGAATACCCTATGCCTCAACGGTAGGGTCCATCATGTATACTATGGTATACACTCGGCCTGACATCTCACGTGCATTGAGTGTTACGAGCCGATTTCAATCTGACCCAGGTGAGAAGCAATGGATGTCTGTTCAAACTATCCTCAAGTACTTACGTAGAACTAAGGATATGTTGGATAAGGTGGTCTCACTTTAAAGGGATACACCGATGCGAGTTTTCAGTTTAACAGGGATGAATATAAGTTCCAGTTAGGTTATGTGTTTATGTTAAACAGAGGGGAAGTTGTTTGGTAGTGTTTCAAATAGGATAAGACTATCGATTCAACCATAGAATCTGAGTACATAGCTACTTTAGAAGCAGCTAAACAAGCTATCTGGCTTAAGAGATTTATTGGTGATCTCGGTGTGGTGTCCAACATTGTAAATCCGATAGCGATTTATTGCAATAACAATGGGGCTATTGCTCAGGAAAAGGAACCACGGTCTCGCCAAAATAACAGACATGTACTTGGAAAATGCCATCTCATTCAAGAGATAGCAGCCATAAAGGATATAAGCTTAGAATACGTCTTAATGGATCAGAATCTAGAGGATGGGCTAACTAAACCATTGACTCAAGTTAAACATGACCAGCATGTTAACGAGTATGGTATAAGGTACATGGGCAATTGGCTCTAATGCAAGTGGGAGATTGTTAGACATGATGTATACCCTAAAGGCAATTAAGGAGATATGTCTTAATTATTTATAATGTACAAACATTTTCGAATTATTATTAATAATAATTGAGGCATCTTTGTTGCTTATCAGTGCTTTCTATTTATTATTGTATCTCGCTGGCATTATATATATTTAATATGTATATACGCATTGATGAGATAAAGTCCGTGATTATTTTATAGCGTAAAAGTGCGTGGACATAGTGGGAGCTATGTAGTGTGAGAATTGCACATACGTGTTACTATGAATAGTCTAAATATCCCTAGTCATAGTTTCATTGAGACTGGACATCAATGGAATGGATAGACTGGCATGTGTAGGCTTACTCCATGGACTAGATCCAAGCCGATCTCAAGAGCTGAGGTGGTACCTTGAGTTAACACATGAATGTATTCGGGTAATACATTATCGAAAATTACTATATCCATGTCTTGGTGCCATTTCTTATTGCAGTAGTAGTACAAATATCCTCAAACCTAAGATACCAGTTACCTTATGAAGGAGTCGCTATACTTTGGGTCATACTTATTCATACCCTGGCGATCAGGATGACACGGGTGATTACAGGTATAGTGATGATCACATGTTGATAAGTTGTGCAGTCAAGATGAGATCCATCACTCTTGATATAACAATATAATGGGAGATGTACCTTAGGGCCCCTAGTTTAAGTGACACACTCATAAACCTCTGATCAGAGTATAAGACTGATAGAACAGGTTTCTAGTCAATCTTGATACATTATGGTAAGTGGTGTTCTTCATGAACAAGTCTAATTCTAGGATAGTTACGGCTATTACATGAGCTAATACTTAATCCGAGCTCAAAAAACTAGATGTTACTTAACCTGATGGAAGGAGTGGAGTGTATTGTATTGGTTACTATTGCATAACCGAATCAAGTCATAGGAATGTGACATTCCAGGTATCGAGGGATCATACGCCTTTGCTAGAAAGCCCATTTGATCATGTAGAGCTATCAGGTTCCATATCGGTGTAGAACACTGAGCCTAAAGGTTCCCGGATGGGAAGGTAAGTTTAGGTTAACCTCTAGCGGCTCTATACTTTAGGATCCTATGAGGTCACATACTTTGGGTCTTTATTGGACCATGTAAAGAACATATGGACTGGGTCTATATCGAAAATACAAGTTGTGAAATCAGTGAGAAGAATTATTTGTTAGTTGGATGGAATTAATAATTAAAAGGAATAATGAAAAGATAGGGAAAAATAGTCAAAGTGAGCAAGGGAATTTTCCCATTGTGAGTGGGCCCCGAAAAGAACACGAGTTGTTCGAGGTGTGGCCCATGCAGCTACCCTGTGAGTGTGCGGGTAAGCACACGCGCTAGTGGGCTACAAGCGTGTAAGTACTACCCATGGCTACGCTTGCATGGTCTTGTAGTCGCAAGCCCGCATGGCGCATCCCAAGCCCATGCTTGCTGCTTATGAGCTTCCCTAATAAAATTCGTGGGTTGCCCTACCCGTGCTGTTGACCCGCCTCTCATGCAGAGTTAGAGGGGGAGTCTAACACTCCCCCATTTTTCTGTATAAATAGGTTTCTAGCCTCTCATTATTCACACACCAGAAAAAGCTTAAAGCTAAATTTCTCTCTAATTTCTACTCTCTTCTTCTTTTTGTTATGCGAGATCCTTCATGAGTTTCTCCAAACAAATTGAAGAATTCTTTTTGAAGTCTCTAAGTTTAAGTGAGCCTATGGGATTATTTTTTGGTTGATTTTTTGAGTAGTCTAGCAGCTGCTGTCAATCGACGGGTTCTACCTATTCAAGGTTTTGGTCGGTGAAGATCCGTGTGGATCAATCATAGAGGCTCTCCTAGTTTGGAAGCTTGTACTATCATAATTACTCAAAGGGAACACCGCTACCAAAAGAGAGATCAAGCACGCATCAACTGGTAATGCTTTAATCTTTAGATGCTAGATTTCTTTTATATGTTTCGTAAACCTAAAAGCATCTATGGAACGTTTTAACTTAGATTATATCAATCATGGTATGCTTAGGAGATCCTTAGGTTAATTTTATGTTTTGAAAGTCCACCTTGCTATGATAGTATGTTCAATTACTATCTTGATTAACCAACAAAAGGAACGTCAAGAACTAGCTGACCAAGAGGCAGACCGAGTCATCCTAGATGGTGGTGAGATGATGATTCCTTCAGTCAAGAATTCTCAGGAGCTGGTTATTCAAGTCTCCTCTTCTCCTCAACAGCCTTAGACTATAATTTTTGTAATTCAAGCCAGTGTGGAGAATATTTTTATAAGCCCTTTGAGGCAATTTGGTCCTCGGTGACCCATACTCTATATAATTAAGTATTATTTTTACTTCTCAACTTTTGTTAATTTTCTTTGTTTACTGCCTTATCTTTTCCATATCATGCTTTTATCAAACACGACCAAAAAATAACCAAGTTAAAGCAAGCTATCTTTAAGATTCTTAATAATGCATAAAGAGGTTATAATCGACTACCATACTAAGCTGCGTAGTGAATAGTGAGAGCCGGGTGCGTAAAGCCCATGTGCTCAACTGTCCCTTAGAGGATCGTTACACTTTAGGCTATTCTGTTTCGTAAGAACTTTTTGAGAACGAGTGAATTTCAGATAGTGTGATCAGTACTACTAAATTTCACAAGTATTTTTGCATAAATTTCATTTTCATTAAAAAGATTAAAAGGTAACATCAACCGGCGTCCATAAGTCCGTTATCCGGCTTGTAACCTATCAAGGGACGGTTGCCTCGTTAAAAACCTTATACGGAAAAAACCTAGTGGAAGAAAGTCCATATCAGGGAAAAGAGTGCAACCAGTTACTCCCTATGGTCATGCAGTAGCAAAGTATTGTTTGAGAGAGGCTATGTTCCAAGTTCTAAGCAGCTTCTTCCCACCCATCTCTTTAAATCTATAGGTGGTAGGTCCAATAACCTCATCGAGTATGTAGGAGCCTTCCTATTTGGCTCCTAGCTTGCTTTTTCCTTCCAGCTTCTATGAGGTGGTTGAGTCCCTTAAGACTAGGTCTCCTTCCTTGAGTTGTACTTCTTTACTCTCTTGTCATGATACCTTGCTATCTTTGCCTTGTAAGTTGCCATCAGGATTCAAGTCCGCTCGCGCTTTTCCTCTAGGTTGTCCAGGTGATGGAGCAGATTGATGTTGTTTTGTTCTTCATTGTAAAATTAAATCTGGTCTAAGGGAACACTGATTTCAACTGATATAACTACTTCGACCCCATGGACTAACAAAAATGGCATTTCTCCAGTCGGCTTGCAAGGGGTCATTCGGTAAGACCATAGCATGTTATTCAGTTCTTCATCCCATGCACCTTTTCTTTCTTCTAGATGCTTCTTTAGTCCCTCACTAAGTGTTCTGTTGGTAACTTCCATTTGGCTATTCATCTATGGATGTGAGACGGATGAGAAGTGTTGTTCTATTTTCAACTCATTGCAAAAAGTCTTAAACTCGGGTGATATGAATTGTGACCCATTATCCATTATGATCTTCTATGGTACGCTAAAACAGATGATGATATGGTACCATACAAAGTCAATGACCCATTTTGGGGTGATGGTGCTTATTGTCAATGCTTCTACCCACTTGGAGAAGTGGTTGATTGCTCCAAGAATGAATTTCTTCTACCAGATGGTCGTAGGCATGGTGCCGGCAATGTAAATTCCCCACGTGGAGAATGACCATCCAGTGTAAATAGGATTTTGTATGGCATGCGGAATGTGGGACTTTGTTGCGTGAATTTGGTACTGGTGGAAGACTTGTAAGTATTTTTCGGTATCAAGGTTCATTGATGGCCAGTAATACCCAAAGAGCTTTATGCGATGGATGAGTGTCTCTGCATCCTGATGGGATCCACAGGCACCTTCATGCATTTAAGCAATTATATACTGGCTGGCCTCAGGTGTAATGCCCTTAAGCCATACATTTGTGTGAGATCGCCGATAGAGTTGATTGTCAATCATCGCTTATCTCGCTGATTGTTTTACTATTTTTAGCCACTTATGACTTGTTGCTTGGTAGCCTGTAATGGGCCAAGTAGTTGATGATTGGTTCCATCCATCTAAGATCAACTTACTCCAGGAGCATGATGTCTTTCACCTCGCTCAAGGGTGATTGGATGACCTCAAAAGGGCATTTTAGTGTTTTCCAGCCGTCTTTCATTGAGGCAGCTTTAGCGAGTTGATCCACCTCTTCGTTATTCACCCGGGATATGTGTTCTACCTTCTAAGAAATTCTTTTTGGCTTGATCTCTGCTATCAACTTTTGAACCTTCTCTAGGTATTTCATCATTCCTACCTCTTCGATGGAAAAATTTTTATTGACTTGGTTAGATATGAGCTTTGAGTCGCTCATGATTTTCATGCAGTCCTGGGAGATTTCCTGAATGAGTTCAAGCCCTTTGATCATCGCCTTGTATTCCATCGGATTGTTACTTGACGAGCAAGCGTGTTTGACACGTAGGTGAATTTGATTTTCTCAGGTCCATTGATCACAATTCCTATTCCCGCTCCTTCTTGCGACGAGGCATAATCTACATATATGGTCCATTCTTCTATATTCGGAGTGACCTCTGGGTTAAGGCCCGCGAACTCGCTCACGAAGTCTACCAATTGATCGTAAGGTTTTGACTCTACTAATTCTGAGGGCTTATATTCTGTAATGAAGCCAAAAACTTTGTTCCCCACTTCTCTACCTATAAGATAAAAGTTCAAAATACAAACATGTGTTGTCAATACCGCTTTTCAAAATAGAAAATATATAGATATTCCCTAAGAACAAGTTTAGCAAAGAAAAACATGCAAAATCATCAAGAATATTTTGTACACTAGATAACTTCAACAAATAAGGTTCTAGATGCCCTGATATTCAACAATTCATTGTAGAGCAAACATGAGATGACTTTTCTAAATCTAGTGTAAACTAATTATGACACTTATAAGAACCTAGATAACTATAATACTATGCTTAGTATGGGCCGCTCTCACATAGCCATATTTAGCAAGTTACCATTCTAAAAATGTTGGCTCACTAACCAGCGTTATAATCACAGATCTAGTGATTACACACAATCTTGCTAACAACGAAATCACTCTTAAAGTTAACTCGAAAGCATATAACTATATTAATATAAATGACGCAAAACGAATTACTCATTATGACACATAGACATATCATAAACTTCGAAATAGAAAGTATAAGCAGAAAACAAATTAAAATTGTAAGGTAGGCAAGTGAAAGCTAAAGTTGATCAAACCTTATCCACTCTTTAATGGGAGTTGTCAATTCCCGCAATTCTTGTGTCTACTTTGAATTCGGTCTCGACTCATACAGAACCTCCACTAGGATGCTATTCTTTGTGAATAATGAATAAAAGAATGTTGAAGAACGAAAACTTTCATTGATAAGTGCTTTGCATTACACTCATACAATAAATGCTTGAATTTGTGTAGAAATATAATGATCGAAATAAGAATCGAATCACTTATACATTTTTCTTGCTAAGATTTTGAACATAGCAAAATCTAGATATTTTCACTCTCTATCTATACATACACGCTGTTAAACATTGCCCACACCATGCATGTCCCACAAAATTGGTTGATTGAATCCTCTATTTATAGAGTGAGAAAGGTTGCGTCTATCCAAACGAAGAGTCTTGTCTATTGGCAAAGAGTTGCATCACTTCATTGTGATTGGATACAAAGTCTTATCTTATTCCATAATGGAAAGGCACCTTTTCATGATTGGTTGACTTACAAAGGGTGTCTTTTCAGTTGGTAGTTGATGGCGATAAATGGTGGTTGATTGTTGTTATCTAGCTGTTGGTAGTTGAAAAAAGATAACCATTAAACAGTCACAAGTCATGACCAAGAATCACTTTTTATGATCGTGAACATTGGTTGACAGTTTTCTATTTATGAAGAGTGACAAGTCACGACCGTGAATAGGTGTCACGATTGTGAAATGCTATTTCTTCATGATTCTTCTTTGCAACTTTATCGATCTTTGATAACTTCGATCCTAAGCCAAATCATTGTGTTCCACTCATCTTTTTGCACCTTTTTCACTCTTTTTTCCATATAATTCCATTTTTGTTCATATTATTTCCAAGATTTACCAAAGTTTCTGCATTTGCATAAAAAATAACTACATACCACGTGAAATCTTTTATATGAAGTATAAAATGAAACAAAACCATATTGTTTTATAAGTAATAATATCATGATAATAAGTGTAATTATACACTTATCACACCCCCACACTTAACTTTTGCCTTGTCCTCAAGGTAAAAACAACAGAAGTGTATAAATTAGTATTCAAGTTCATACCTCATTTGGTGAAAGACTATCGTAGTGAGTACCACATTCCCACGTTGCATAAAATTCAAGTAAAAGTTTGAAATTTCCCATAAATTAATAATGTGCAATTTATATAGTCCGGTTGCATACCTTTGCTCTTAATGGAGGGTCAACCGAATTGCGTCTCATATAAGTGTTATATGCTTACTCAAATATTACCTTTTCTCAGGTATAGTATAAAGTATTAAGGATAAAGGGAGCCCACTTTGAAAAGTATGATCTCAAGGCATTTTTAGGTAACCTAGGATGCTAAAAACACTCTTAGTGGTTACATTTTATGCTCCATACCACTCTCCCCTTTTTTTAGTGGTTGCATTTTATGCCCCGTACCACTTTCTCTCTTTTTTTTCTTTTAAGCATATGTTTTTGAAGTACAGATTTTTACTTTGCACCCATTTTTCGTGTTATGCTACTTTTTCTTTTTTCACTCATTGAAAGGTTGCAGTTTCTACTCCGTACCATTCCTCACCTTTGTTTGCAAGGTTTCGACTTTAATAACTCCTAGGATTTTTTTATTTAATAATGAAGCCAAAAACCCTGTCTCCCACTTTCCTACCGATAAGGTATAAGTTCAAAATACAAACAAGTGTTGTCAGTACCGCTTATCTAAATAGAAAAACAGTGACCATTACAAGTATACAGTTACGATGTAGTTTTAAAAGATATCGATCCCACAGGGAAAGACTAGCTCTAAAGATCAACAAGAAAAATGGAATAAAGAAAATAAAATATTTTTGGATTTTAGTTGGGAGGATTAGAATGAAGAATGGATAGATATATGTATGGAAGACTAGAGATTCTAAATGTATAGAGTTTTCTTATGAAATAACTATAGCAAAGAAAACATGCAAGTTCAACAAAGTTATTACGTTCACTAGACTAATTTAACATAATCGGTTCTAGACACTTAGATGTTCAATGATTCATTGCAGAGCAATACATGAAATGACTTTTCTAACTCTAGTGCAAATGAATTAAGATGATTATATAAACATGGACAACAATATTACTATGCTTAGTACGGGTTACTCTCACATAGCCACATTTAGCAAGTTACCATTCCAAAAATGTTGGCTCACTAAATAGTGTTAAAATCACAGATCCAGTGATTATACACAATCTCGTTAATCCTGAAACTACTCTTAAAGTTAACTAAAAGGCATATAACATGATTAATGTAAAAGACTCAACACAATCATTATGACACATAGACATATCATAAACTTCAAAATAAAAAGTATAAGTAGAAAGCAAAGCAAAGTTGTAAGGTATACAAGTGAAAGCTAAAGTTGCTCAAACCGTATCCACTATTTAATGGGAGTCTTCAATTCCCGCAATTCCTACGTCTGCTTTGAATTTGGTCTCGGCCCGTACAGAACCTCCGGTAGGATGCTATTCTTTGTGAATATCGAACAAACAAATGTTGAAGAATGAAAACTTTTATTGATAAGTGATTTGCAAGTACACTTATACAACAATCACTCGAATATGTAGAGAAATCTAGTGATCGAAACAAGGATTCAAATCACTTAAACATTTTCTCGCTAACACTTATTAATGTAGCGAAAACTAAATAATTTAACTCTCTATCCACGCACACACTATATCTTTCACTTTTTCTAATTCCAATGCCACACCATGCATGAAATTTGTAAGGTTTAGAGCCCTATTTATAGAGTTTGAAGGGTAGCATCTGTCCAAACGAAGAGTTGTGTCCATTGGTGAAAGATTGCATCACTTCATTGTGATTGGTTGAGAAGCTTTAAGCTTATCCATACTGGATAGGCATCTATTCATGATTGGTTGACTTCTGATAAGTGTCTTTTCATCGATAGTTGATGGAGGTTGATGGCGTTTGATCATTCTTATCTGGTGGTTGGTAATTAAGAATATTTTACCAAAAAACCATCCAAGTTGCGATCGCGATATTCAAGTCGTGACCGTGAATCTTTGTTTGACAATTTTCTTCTTCTGAAGTGTATGAAGTCACGACCTCAAATTGTTATCACGATCGTGAATTGTGTTTTTCTTCAGAATTCTTCTTTTAACTTCACCGATCTTCGACAACTTCGATCCTAAGCTAAATCTTTAAGTTCCACGCATCTTTTCCCACCTTTTTCACTCTTTTTACATATAATTCCACTTTAGATCATTTTACTCCCAAGATTTACCTAGTATCTGCATTTGCACAAAAAATAACTACATACCACGTGAAATCTTGTATATGAACTATAAAAATGACTTAAATTATAGTCCTTAGTGTGTAAAATTATATTGATAATAAGTGTAATTATACACTTATCATACCCCCACACTTAACTTTTGCCTTATCCTCAGGGTAAATTCAACAGAACTGTATAAATTGGTAATCAAGTTCGTGCCTCATTTGGTGAAAGACTATTGCAGTGAGTACCACATTCCCATGTTGCATAAGATTCAAGTAGAATTTTGAAATTTTCCACAAATTAGTAATGTGCAATTTATATAGTCTAATTACATACCTTTATCCTTAATGGAGAGTCAACCGAATCGCATCTTCATATTAGCGTTATATTCATACTTGAATATTTCCTTCTCTTAAGCATAGTATAAAGTGTAAAGGACATAGAAAGCACACTTTGATTAATTTTCTCTCAAGGCATTTTTAGGTAACCTAGGATGCTAAAACACTCTTAGTGGTTACATTTTATGCTCCGTACCACTCTCCCCCTTTTTCAGTGGTTGCATTTTATGCTCCATACCACTCTCTCATTTTTTTTCTTTTAAGCATATGTTTTTGAAGTACTTTGTACTTTGCACCCCTTTTTCATGCTATGCTTTCTTTTCTTTTTTTCACTCAATGAATGGTTGCAGTATCTTCTCCGTACCATTCCTCACCTTTTGAATAATTCATTGGTTATCCTCTCTTTCTTTTGATTTTTCACTCTTAATACCCTCATCCTTTATTGATCAATTTCAAAGTATTATGGCTATAGTTTACCAACACTTTAAACACACTCAATACATATAGGATTTATTCGAGATTTACATATAAAACTCATAGTAAGAATACTATTATATATTACTCCACTTAAACTTTTCGGAAGCATTAAACTAAAACTATATAACTTACACTAATTCATGTTGCATTGAAATAAATATCAAAACTTACTTAGAATGTTGCTTTCGAATGTTACTCACCACTCATCCTTGCCAAATTAATAAATGTTGTGCACTAACATCAAACTTGAAATATCTAACACACACAATAACCTTGGACTAATGTTAGTAAAGTATAAGAATGGATAATGTATAAATAACAAAAACTTTCAAATTCTTCAATTTTTTTATTCAATTTTTTTTAATTTTTTGAGATTTACAATCCCCCCCCACACACAAAAGAACACAATGTTCTCATTGTGAGAGATTTTGTTAAAAAATGAAAAACTAAACAAACAACTAACTAGTCTAAAAAAATATGAAAAAGAAAAGTAAAGAAAAGAGAAAACCTGTTTGTTGTGAAGGAGAATCCGGGGCCCATGTTACGATCGCGAAGGCCTGTCACGATCATGATTTCCTTCAAAACAGGAACAGATGGTTTTGTTGTATAACTTCACGAGCGCGAGATGTATGTCGCGGTTGCGATCTTCTTTAATTCTTCAAATTCTTCAAAATTTAGACTTTGTACCTAGAAAAACTTAGAAAAACAAACGTATTAAATATAATTTCCCGTTCTCTGGTAATTTGATCTCTAGAATGCACTTGTCTTCCCCGGCAACAATGCCAAAAACTTGTTCACAAGGTTTCGACTTTAATAACTCCTAGGTTTTTTTTATTTAATAATGAAGCCAAAAACCTTGTCTCCCACTTTCCTACCGATAAGATATAAGTTCAAAATACGAATAGATGTTGTTAGTACCACTTATCTAAATAGAAAAATGGTGACCACTGCAAGTATACAATTACGATGTAGTTTTAAAAGATATCGATCCCACAAGGAAGGACTAGCTCTAAAGATCAACAACAAAAATGGAAAAAAGAAAATAAAATATTTTTGAATTTTAGTTGAGAAGATTAGAATGAAGAATGGATAGATATATGTATAGAAGACTAGAGATTCTAAATGTATAGAGTTTTCCTACGAAATAAGTATAGCAAAGAAAACGTGCAAGTTCAACAAAGTTCTTCACTAGACTAATTTAACATAATCGGTTCTAGACACTTAGATGTTCAATGATTCACCACAGTGCAACACATGAAATGACTTTTCTAAATCTAATGCAAATGAATTAAGACGATTATATAAACCTGGACAACAATATTAGTATGCTTAGTACGGGTCACTCTCACATAATCACATAAAAAATGTTGGCTCTAAAAAGCGTTAAAATCACAAATCCAATGATTATACACAATCTCGTTAACCCCGAAACTACTCTTAAAGTTAACTCAAAGGCATATAACTTGATGAATATAAAAGACTCAACATGAAATACGCATTATGACACATAGACATATCATAAACTTCAAAATAGAAAGTATAAGTAGAAAGTAAAGCAAAGTTGTAAGGTATGCAAGTGAAAGTTAAAGTTGATCAAACCGTATCCACTCTTTAATGGGAGTCTTCAATTCCTGCAATTCCTATGTCTGCTTTGAATTCGGTCTCGGCCCATACAGAACCTTCGCTAGGATGCTATTCTTTGTGAATATTGAACAAACGAATGTCGAAGAATGAAAACTTTTATTGATAAGTGATTTGCGAGTAAACTTATACAAAAATCGCTTGAATATGTAGAGAAATCTAGTGATCGAAATAAGGATTCGAATTACTTAAACATTTTCTTGCTAACACTTATGAACGTAGTGAAAACTAAATAATTTAACTCTCTATCTACGCACACACTATATCTCTCACATGCATGAAATTTGTAAGGTTTGGAGCCCTATTTATAGAGTTCGAAGGGTTGCGTCTATTTAAATGAAGAGTTGTGTCCATTGGCGAAAGTTTGCATCACTTCATTGTGATTGGTTGAGAAGCTTTAATCTTATCCACAATGGATAGGCATCTATTCATGATTGGTTGACTTCTGATAAGTGTCTTTTCATTGGTAGTTAATGGCGGTTGATCATTCTTATCTGACGGTTGGTAATTAAGAAGATGTAACCAAAAAACTGTCCAAGTCGCGACCACGATCGTGAATTTTTGTTTGACAATTTTATTCTTCTAAAGTGTATCAAGTCATGACCGTGAATTGTGTTTTTCTTCAAAATTCTTCTTTTAACTTCATCGATCTTCGACAGATTCGATCTTAAGCCAAATCTTTAAGTTCAACGCATCTTTTCGCACCTTTTCACTCTTTTTACATAGAATTCCACTTTAGATCATTTTACTCCCAAGATTTACCTAGTATCTGCATTTGCACCAAAAAAAACTACATACCACGTGAAATCTTTTATATGAAGTATAAAAATGACTTAAATTATGTGTAAAATTATATTGATAATCAGTGTAATTATACACTTATCAACCTTTTGAATAACTCATTGGTTATCCTCTCTTTCTTTTGATTTTTTCTCTTAATACCCTCATCCTTTATTGATCACTTTCAAATTATTATGGCTATAATTTCTCAACACTTTACACACACTTAATACTTATAGGACGTATTCGAGAATAGCATATAAAACTCATAGTAAGAACACTTATAAGATATTACTCCACTACTAACTTATCGGTAGCATTAAACTAAAACTATATAACTTATACTAATTCATGTTGCATTGAAACATATATCAAAACTTACTTGGAATGTTGCTCTGAATGTTACTTACAACTCATCCTTGCCAAATGCTAAATATTTTTCCAAAAAGCTCTCACACTCTCAACGTGCACTCATACTCGAAACATTTTGTTCGAAATATGCACTAGCATCAAACTTGAAATACCTAACACTCATAATAACCTTGGAACATATGTTAGTATAGTATAGGTATGAATAATATATAGAGAACAAAAAATCAAGAAAATTTTTCGAATTTTTTAATTTTATTTAATTTTTTTGGATTTTGGAATTTTACAATTCCCCCCTCCCCCACACTAAAGAACACAATGCCCTCATTGTGGAAGACTTTATTAAAAATATTGAAAATCTAAACTAAACTAATCACACAAATGAAAAGAAAATAAAAGAAAGAAATTGAACAGGTTTAATCTTTCGAACTTGAATCTGGAGGACTCGACGAGATATCCAAATTCTTCATTCTGAAGTATGTATTCAACTTGTGGTTCAAAGAAATGTTGGATTTTGTTAGTTGACGAACATCTTGCTATATGTAGGATATGTCTAAGCATGCTTGATCGACATCTTTGATGAACTTTTCTCTCCAAGTATCATGTGTACTCCTAGAGGCTTGTATTAATCCACTACTTCCAATTTGAACTTCTTCATTATCTTCATCATTTTGATTTTCTTGAGAAGTAGATCCTTCTGTCAATCTTAGCTTCCTTACCCTTACCCCATACAGTAGAAACGTAAATTTTCCTTCGTCTTTTTTGACCAATCCTGCTCTCTTCATATATACTCCTCCTATAAAGTTAAATTTCTCTCTTAGACTTTATTGATAGGGTAGTAGGTTCTTCGCACCCAAAATAGTCTCGCAAATCGTATTTACACCTCCAACTCTAGCTTTTTATGTGTAGTAAGACTAGTGATGGACTCTAAGATATACATCAGAAATTTTAGCCGTAGTTGCGAAACAGGGCTCTCTAATATTACCAAGTCTCTCATCGACACTTTAGTAGTTTCATGTCGAAAGAATAGACTTTGAGAAATAAACTTGTGGATGTAAATAACGCTATTACTCCAAATGTTTTTGTTGGATGAGTTTTTGACATCGTATCGATCCAATCCCATTAACTCAATCCAAACATCTGTCAAATCATAGTCTTCATCTTTTTCAATCTCCATTTGATTAAATCCATCAAAGTGAACTTATATTCTTCTCCTCCATTCCTGAATTTCCTTTTCAAGAAATTCCCATCTTCTTGAATAATCACCAAGAACTTGAGAACCCATTCCTCGTTAAACGTGAAACGTATGTTCACAAAATTTTCCAACCTAAATAATTAAAAATTCTCCTCTAATTCCGCATGAATCCCAGCATCAATCGCAAAAGTAGGATCGTAGAAAAGTGTACCTTGGAAATCAAATTCTTTGATCCTCAAGTATCTTTCAACTTCTTCTTCATAATAAATTGGAAAAGGGCATCCATACTTGTTTTGTTGGTTGACCAATTTGTTCTAACCCGTAATTGATTTGTGAAAATTACTTAGGAAAATAAGTATTTATATAGGAAATTGGGTAATTATGGCTGTTTCAAAGGATATATTTGATTTATAATTGTTTGAAATAGAGCCGTTACAGCGATAACTGCTGTAAAATCACACCAGTCGTGATCGTGAAGGACAGTCGCGATCGTGACTTTCTCCATACAGAAACAAAATGTTTTGACAATTATATTCACGAGCACGATATAAGTCACGGTCGCGATATGTTCAAAATCAAAAAATTTTATTCTTTTCTTTTATTTTATAAAAACACACTAACTTAAAATACAATAAAAATATACTTCTATATATATATATATATATATATATATATATATATATATATATATATATATATATATTGGAAAACTTAAGAGATTTAAGGATCAACGGAGTTTTTCAACCCCTTGACTTCATATTCATGGGATGAAATCTAACTTAATAACTTCTTGGATGCAAGCATCAATCAAGTCAAGTTTTATGCATATATATTCATCCATTGGATATTTATCAGCCTTGTCCATTTTCAATTCAACAGTATCATCTCTTATCCTTAACTTAATTTTACTTTCCAACACATCTATTAATACTTTGCTCGTATGCATAAAAGGTCTTCCTAGGATTATAGGGCACTTTTCATCATAAGAAAAATCTAACACAACAAAGTCTGTTAGAAAAATAAATTTATCCACTTTTACTAGCACACCTTCTATTATGCCATAAGGACGTTTAATAGACTGGTCGGCCAATTGCAAGACCATATTTGTCCTTTTAACTTCATCATCAAGCTTCAACTCTTTGAAGATTGATAAAGGTATAAGATTTATACTAGCCCCAAGATCACATAAACATTTTAGAAATGAAATGTTTCCAAGTTTACACAGTATTGCGAAACTTCCTAGATCTTTAAGTTTAGTGGGCATTGTAGTAATTATTTTGCTACAATCTTCAATTATAGATACTTTTGATATTCCTCCTAAACTACGCTTACGAGATAAAAGTTCTTTAATAAAGTAGTTTGTAATCTGTGTAATGGCTTCAATGAACGAAAGATTGATTTCCAAACCTTTAAGTTTGTTGATGAACTCGATGAATTGCTTATCCTCATTCTTCTTCTTCATTCTTCATGGAAATGGTGATTGAGGGGGATTAACCTTTCCAGATTTAGGTTGTTCATCCTCTCCTGCTTTATCTTTCAATTTACTCGAATATTCTTCTGGTACTTCAACAACATTATTAGCAAGCATACCCGAAGGATTTGGTTTGTCTAGTAATTTACCACGACGAAGGGCTATAACATGCACATTTTCCTTAGGATTGCCTTCTGTGTTACTAGGCAAATGGCATTTTCCTCTAAATGGAATAGCATTTGCTAATTGACCAACTTGAATATCAAATTATGAATAGAAGATGATTGATTCTTAAACATTTGATCCATCTTATGTTCTAACTTTTTATAACATTCTTCAGACTCTGATTGCTTATTACAAACTCCTTCTAGAAATTTGTCTATTTTACTTGTTAATTGCCCTATTCTATCATTACCTTGGTAATTCTTTTGTTGATTATCACCATACTTCCAACAAGAGCTCCTATAATTATTTCCATTATTACCATAAGAATTCCCTTGACTTTGAACATAACTTAATTGCTCCCCTACACATGGGTTAAAGTTACAGTCAAAAGCAGTGTGTCCAATTGCTCCTCTTGTTGCATGATTTATTCCATTATAGAAAGTTTACAGAATTACATTTTAGGGTAAGCCATGATGAGGACAAACTCGCTGAAGTTCCTTATAACGTTCTCAAGCTTCGTACAAAGATTCACTATCTTTTGAGGTAAAGGAAGTGATTTCTTTAATGAGTCTTGCAGTTTTGGCTAAAGGAAAATATTTAGTTAGAAAGACTTGGGCTAGTTGATTCCAAGTGGTGATTGAATTTGGGAGTAATGAATTCAACAAAACTTTCGCTTTATCAAGGAGCATAAATGGGAATAAGCGAAGTTTAACTACTTCATCAAGGACATTGGGTATTTTGAAAGTATCACAGACTTCTAAAAAGTTTGCAATGTGAGCATTCAGATTTTCATTAGGTAGACCATAATATTGCACATTATTGCTAATCATTTGAAGTAATGCTGGCTTGATTTCAAACTGATTTGCTGCAATTAGTAGTTTAGCAATTCCTTGATTATTACCATTGATGGTCGGAATGACATAATCCATGAGTCTTGGTTGAGGTTGATCTTGAACTCGTTCATCATCATCAACCATCTTTCTTCTCTGTCTCTTATTTTTCCATTTCCTTGTCCTACCAAATCATTCTATTTCTGATTCGAAAGATGGCAAACTTTCTCCCCGAACTACGTGTACTTGGCATGCACACGCTAGAAAGAAAACTCAATGAATAAGTAAGAAAAATATGTTAATAACAAAATATAAATACTAAAAAACAAAAATAAAGATAAATAAATGTAATTAAAACATAAATATAATTGTTCGTTCTTCGGTAATTGATCTCTAGAACGCACTTGCCTTCCCCGGCAACAGCGCTAAAAACATGATCGCAAGGTTTTAACTCTACTAATTCTGAGGGCTTATATTCTGTAATGAAGCTAAAAACCTTATTCCCCACTTCTCTACCAATAAGATAAAAGTTCAAAATATGAGCAGGTGTTGTCAATACTGCTTATGAAAATAGAAAAATGGTGACCACTGCAATTATATAGTTTCGATGTAGTTTTAAAAGATATCGATCCCACAGGGAAGGAATTCGGTTCTAAAGACTAATTAGAGTTACGGGGTAAACGAAAATAGGTAATTTTGGTTGGAGGGTTTGGATGATAGATAGATGAATAGATAGATGTATGAATAGACTAGAGAAGATGTAAAATATATAAATATTCCCTAAGAACAAGTTTAGCAGAGAAAAACATGCAAAATCATCAAGAATATTTCGTACACTAGATAAATTCAACAAATAAGGTTCTAGACACCCTTATATTCAATAATTCACCGCAGAGCAACACATGAGATGACTTTTCTAAATCTAGGGTAAACGAATTTTGACACTTAAAAGAACTTGGATAACTATAATACTATACTTAGTACGAGTCGCTCTCACATAGCTATATTTAGCAAGCTACCATTCCAAAAATGTTAGCTCACTAAACAGCGTTATAATCACAGATCCAGTGATTATACACAATCTTGTTAACCCCGGAATCACTCTTAAAGTTAACTCAAAAGCATATAATTTGATTAATATAAATGACGCAAAACGAATTACTCGTTACGACACATAGGCATATCATAAACTTCGAAATAGAAAGTATAAGCAAAAAAAAAAGTAACATTGTAAGGTATGCAAGTGAAAGCTAAAGTTGATCAAACCGTATCTACTTTTTAATGGGAGTCGTCAATTCCCACAATTCCTACGTTTACTTTGAATTCGGTCTCGACTCATACAGAACCTTCGCTAGGATGCTATTCTTTGTGAATATCGTATAAAAGAATGTTGAAGAACAAAAACTTTTATTGATAAGTGCTTTGCAATTACACTCATACAATAAACGCTCAAATTTGTGTAGAAATAAAGTGATCGAAATAAGAATCGAATCACTTATACATTTATCTCTATCTACACATACACGCTGTTATGTATTTCCCACACCATGCACATCCCATGAATTTGGTTGATTGAATCCTCTATTTATAGAGTGTGAAAGGTTGCGTCTATCCAAACGAAGAGTCGTGTCCATTGGCAAAAAGTTGCATCACTTCATTGTGATTGGATGTTTGGTCTTATCTTTATCCACAATGGAAAGGCACCTT
Organism: Euphorbia schlechtendalii; assembly: GCA_949673415.1. NCBI lineage: Eukaryota > Viridiplantae > Streptophyta > Magnoliopsida > Malpighiales > Euphorbiaceae > Euphorbia > Euphorbia schlechtendalii. The sequence goes on along the minus strand of CATIWQ010197215.1, from coordinate 17,764 downwards.
TTCATGATTGGTTATCTTCTAAAGGGTGTCTTTTCTGTTGGTAGTTGATGGCGGTTGATCGTTGTTATCTGGCGGTTGGTAGTTGAAAAGAGATAACCATTAAACATCATAAGTCGCGATCGTGAATCACTTATCACGATAGTGAACATTGGTTGGCAGTTTTCTATTTATGAAGAGTGACAAGTCACGATCACGAATAGGTGTCACGATTGTGAAATGCTATTTCTTCATTATTCCTCTTTGCAACTTTGTTGATCTTTGACAACTTCGATCCTAAGCTAAATCATTGTGTTCCAATCATCTTTTTGCACATTTTTCACTATTTTTCCATAGAATTCCACTTTTGTTCATTTTACTTCCAAGATTTACCTAGTTTCTGCATTTACATAAAAAACAACTACATACCACGTGAAACCTTTTATATGAAGTATAAAATGTAACAAAACCATATCATTTTATAAGTAATAATATCATGATAATAAGTGTAATTATACACTTATCACCAATATTTGTGCTTTAAGAAGGGCTTTCTATCAAATTCACCTAGGCGGATAGCCCTTTCAGTCAGTCGATTAGAAATATCAAGCCTTTGCAAGACCTTTTTCAGCCAGTAGCTCATTCTCATGATCACAGTGTAGCCTTTAAAGTAAGGGCGAAGATGTATGGTTGCAGAGATGAGTGCTAGTGCCAACTTCTCGATTCGTGGATATCTTATCTCAACACCTCTTAGTGTTTTGCTGGTGTAGTACGCCGGGTGCTGTCCTTCATTATCCTCCTTGATCAACATTGATCTGACCACTTCATTAATCACCGCCAAGTACATGTATAGGTCTTTGCAATTTTTTAGCCGGCTGAGCAATGGTGGGGATCTAAGGAATGTCTTGATGTTGTTGAAGGCCTCCTGGAAGACTTTATCCCACTTGAATGATTGGTCTTTTTTTATGGCTTTGTAGAACGGTAAGCACCTCTTGGCCGAGAAGGAGATAAAACATCCTAGAGCATTGATCTGGCCGTTGAGTTTTGAACTTCTTGGAGAGTCATTGGGGGTTGCATCCTTATGATCTCATTAATCTTCTTAGGGTTCGCCTCAATTTGCCTTTTGCAATATAAGGTATCCTAGGAATTTGTCACCCTTCACCCCAAAGGTGCATTTTTTCCGGTTTAGCCAGAGTTTGTGTTTTTGCAATGTTCTGAAGATGGTTCAAATGTCTTCTGCGTGGGTCTCCTCATTTTTGCTTTTGATGATTATGTCATCCACGTAAACTTTGACCATGTGACCAATTGTGTCTTTGAACATATCATTGATCTAGCGTTGGTATGTTGCTCCCACGTTCTTCAATCCGAACGGCATGATTGTGTAGCAGCAAGTTCCTTCATGAGTGACGAAGGATGTTTTCTCTTGGTCATCCGGATGCATAGCGATCTGGTGGTAGCCCACCTTCATGTCTAAAAGTGAGTAGATGGTGGAGCCAGTAGTTGAGGTCAATGAAATTGACACACATCCTCCATGAGCCATTTGGATTTTTGACAAGTACTACGTTGGCGAGCCATTCTAGGTTGTGCACAGTTCTGATGTGGACGGCTACCAATAACTTCTTTCTACTTCGATTACCCTTTACCTTTCGGGGGCGTGGTTTCTCTTTTTCTGCTTGACCGGGTCCGCGTCAGGGTGAAGGTCAAGTTTGTGTGATGATTTCAATTGGGACGCTTGGTATGTCATCATTGCTCCATGAGAATGTATGTTGTTCTTCTTTGAGAAACTTGCATATGTTGCTCTTTATTTGGTCGTCTAGAGATTTGGCTATCTTTACTTGCCTTTATGGGGAGATAATGTACATCTCCAATTCACCGACTGGCTCAGCCTTATCTTCCTTCTTTGACTCGTCTCCTTATAGCACTATTTTCAGCGAGGCCAAGTATGTATCGTGAGCCACTCGAGGGTTCCCAATGATAACGGCTACCCTCTGAGTGGTGGGAATTTTCATTACTAGCTTTCTCATGGAGATTAGTAAGTCGGTGTCTATGAGAAATGGTCTTCCCAAAATGACGTTGTAGGTGATAGGAATTTCAGCCACGATAAATTCTACTTGTGCTCACCACTTGTGTTCTTTGTCCCCCATTTCAAATTCTAAGCTCACTTGTCTTAGTGCAGGTGTGACCACTCAGCCCTACGAGTGGCGAGTAACTAGGGAACATATGGTTTTCTACAATGTGTAGTTGTGTTAGGGCTTGTTTAGTGATTAGGTTGACTGAGCTGCCCGTGTCTACTATAACCCATCTACTGTATAGCCTTCAATGTCTGTTTCTATTACTAGTGGGTCAAGTCTTGGTTATTTGACCATGCTGTATTTGGTGAAGAGATCTTCTTTGGCCTCTGACCTCCTGTCCGTGTGCCTAGGTCATTTCGATGATGTTTGTGAGTCTGGCCCACCACCAATCATGAGAGCCAATCCTTTGTTCCGCTGCTTGGGTGACCTTTTATCCTCTCAGTCTTTCTTATCATCATCGTTCACCCTCTTGGTGATGCCTTTGACAAATTTTTCCAATTTACCTTCCTTGATGAGTTGGTGGACTTCATCTGCTAAGACTTGATAATCGTCCGTGTGATGGCCCTGGGCCCTATGGAATTCGTAGTATTTGCTCATGTCTTGTCCCAGTTGGGACTCGGTGGTTACTATTAGATAACAGAGGCTTCTTTTATCGCCACCCTTCTAAATGGCGACCAAGATATCACTCAAGGGTGCGTTCAAAGTTGGCCTTCCACTTGAGATGGGGATTATGTAATCTTTCCAGCTGCTACCCCTTGGGTTGCTACCCCTCCTCCTGTTAGATCTTTGGTCTTCAAACGTAGGGTGGTTGTTGCTCGTTGGTTGGTGATCCCTTTTATGTTGAAGTTCATCCATCTCGATGTGCCCCTTTGCTATGGTCATCATTTGTTAGAGCTCGACTGGGTTCCTCTGAATAATTTCTACCCTTAGTCGCTCGCAATGAGTTCCTCTGATCATGGCTTCTTTTATAGTGTTGAAATCAATGTTGCGTACTTGGAGGCAAGCGTAGTTAAATTGTTCGATATAGGTTCGTAGTGACTCGCTGTCATCTTGCTTGACATCGTGGAGTGTTTGCAAGGAGGTTCCAGCCGGTATGGAACCAATGAACTATGTGCAAAACTTTTGCTGGAGTTCCTCCCAACTATTGATGGAGCCATCTTGCAATGTGTCGAACTCGTAAACAGCTGGTCCTATGAGGGTGTTTTGAAAATATAGGCACGCATGGGCTTTGGAGACATGTACCATGTCCATCTTGTTTTTGAAAGTTTTAACATGGATTCTAGGATCCGTGTCCACATTATAGTTGTCAAAATAAGGGATTTTAATGTATGGGTTAAGCGGCTCATTTTGGATCCACATGCTGAATGGGGGAGTAAGATGCTGTTAGGAGGGGCTCGTGCATGGTCATTGCGAAGTGGTTAAGTCCTTCTTTGAACATCTTTATGAACTCCGGGTTGTTGATGTAACTCTTTTCTTGGACATGCGGTCGAGATACCGGGTGGGTTGGTGGAGGGGGAGCAGAATGAGGTGGAGGTGGTAGTCCTCCATCATGCAACGAGTGGTGGTATGCTGGGTGGAATGTTCCGCTTGCGTGTCCAAACAGTGTTTGGTTGAAGAATGGCTATTGAGGGGCCTTGGGACATTTGACTAGTCCCATTAGTTCTTCCCATGATGTGGCGAATGGTTCACCACAATTCAACCTTGTTATTTTTGTAGGTAGATTGCTGACAAGTCCCTGTTGTAAGGGAGTGGAGAGGACAGGTGACCTCTGATGATGAGTGGCAAAGATGGGTGGAGTGAACAATCCAGGCGTTGAGAACGGATTTGGTAGTTGATATTACTATGGTCGAATGGGCAGGTATCCGAGTATGGGGTAATTATTCATGTTATTGTTATAAGCCCCACTGACCATGTGGTCGGCCATCATTGTGTCGTCTGATCCACTCAATAGGTTGAACAAATTGCGCCTTATCTGGTTTTGGTCCTCCGATGTCATATTGTACTTTTGTCCCATGCTTTCGAAGAAGGTGACACAGTTTGTAGCTGGTGGGGTGTGGACTTTGGAGTATGATGTGATGTGAGATGACATGGTGGGCATTGTGGATGTCATCAAGGTGGAAGTGGAGGAAATTTGTGTTTCTACGTTTCTGGTGTTGGGAGTTTCGTCGGTTATAATTGACGTTTCAAGTGTTCAATCGCTGGAACAAAAGTGTTGAATTCTATGGGATAAAATCTTCTTTTATTCCAAGCTCACCACACCACTGAAAGATTGGAGTGATAAGGTGTCTCTCACGCACCTATCTTTAGAAAGTTGATCTTGTGTATTCCGCCTTGCACGGTGGTCGGAACCTGCAAGATAGAGGGTGAGTAAGGGAGACTAACCGTGTAACCGGCGTAACCTCTCTGATGCTTAAGTTAGTGACCGAATTAAGAGAGGAGGTAGAGAGTAGTAATTGAGAGTGTGAGAATAACGTACCTTAACAATGTAATGGAGGCTACATATATATAGGAGGTGTATGAGCCCAAGTAGTGATGGAGTCAACCTCCTTCACTAACGGCTCACTCCTACCTGAAGTGGAATTATTGCTTGAAGAGGTAGTATCCAACTAGGATTGATTTCCTTGTTAGTTGGATAAGTATAGGAGATGACTTGGCATCTTTGTGATAGAGAAGAGGTTGCTTCGCTGTTTCAACCATCCGGTGCGACCTGATCGCCACGCGGCATATGACTAGTATATGTCACGCGCTTGGTATCAACCATGTCGGGTTATCAGTAACCAATGGTAAGATGCATAGAGAAGAACAAAAAAAGTATCATTCAATGGAGCTTTTGAAAACGTAAAACAATGTATTCCAACAAGAAAAATATGTTAAAACTTGTGAAATGCCTAATAACTACAAAGAAAATAACAGTAAAGTTGTTGAAAAGTTCAGTTATGGATGCCACCAATCTGTACAAAAGATGAAGTCTGGAGTTTTAAATACTTAACTTTAGATTATATATGTTTTAAAGAAAGCATTCTTCTTTGTTTGATAAAAATGTAGTTTGTAAGTTAGGTGAAATAATCTCCACAAATTTGCAGCAAATAGATTACCCTGGTAGTATATTAAAAAAACTCGAGTGGATGAAATTCTTCGAGAGATCAAACAATTTGCATGATGATTGACTTAAAGTGCAACTTCAAAATTACAAAGTAAATTCTATCAACTTCTGATCCTCTACAGGTTGGTTCTCAACATCAACTGTACATAGCCTAACAAGGATGGCAGATAATAGGAAGGAATATTTAAACAAGTCACATAATTTTGTTTCTTTGGATAAAATTAAAGTTAAGGGAGTGTTTATTGTAGGGTTCTATTTGCCTTTCATATAACTTATATTATAGGTGCGTCAATGCTAACAATCATAATTTCGTTACAAGAATATGAATTAGGATATTGCTGGGAGTTCCTATAAATAGTAAAACTACTAAGGCGAGCCGAGACAGAAGCAAATGCAAAGAAAGAACAAAGTAATTGACATTTTGATTGAGTTTAATCAAGGAAAAAACAACCATTTACGTCCTGATAAAAATTATCAAGTAATTTCTCTTACATTTATGTCATACTCCATTGTTCAAACCTAAAATCTCAGTCACGAAATTTGGGCATTAATAAAATGTTCAGGATTAGTTATTACCAGCTTATTGACTCTCGTGATTTCAAGGTCACAAAGAAACTCATAAATACTTCAAAATGATTGCAATAATATATCTCAATTTTTAAGATCACTTACCCCCACAAGAACAACAATCTCAATACCTGGAATATGCAATAAAAAATAAACTTTATTGGAAGTTTTTGCAAGCTTTCATGTCTAATCTTCAGAACACTATATCGGTAAACTATAAAGTTCAAGCCAAAAAGTATACATGAGTTTCAAAGCACCAAAAAAATCAACTGATGGAAATGTAATCAAGTTAACAAACATGTAAGAGTAATGTTTGAGAACCAAACAAAGTTGCAAGCTCTAGAATAATGGGAAAACCTTTTATTCTTAAAGTAGATAATGATAGATATATATTATGTTGTATATAGGTTCATGTATGTAATTAGTTAGAATGCTATTATTTTCAATTATACAAACCCTTATTAACTTAATTATTTAAATAAACACGCACAACACTAACATACAGTTAGTGAATTCCTCAATATCGTTCATGGTATCAGAGATAAAAGGCTAGCAGCCGCAGATCACCCCACCACTGCCGTTCATCACTTTTTTCCGTTCTTTTCTCAGTTACTATAGCCACCGGTCATCCCATCATAGCCACTAATGGTACAGTTTTGAACACCACACATGTACCTGCTACTGCCAACCAAAACACCAGCTGCCTCTCTCCCTTCATACTCTCATCAGTTGTCGGTCAAGCTTGATTCAAGCAATTATGTACTTTGGAAAACTTAATTACGCCCATGATAGCTGTAGAGAATCTGTGAGCATGGAGCATGTTGGGCTTGGGGTTGAGCCCATCTAACACATCACTTAACTTTAGATTTGGGAAACCTGAGTCTTCATTCCAAGTATTCTGGACCCTAAGAAGTCCCCCTAGGTAACAGTTCCACCTTATCTATTAAAAATGTTGGATTGTCTTCCATTCCTATAGTACAAAACTCTTTAAAACTATCAAATATCTTGCATGTGCCTGATACGAATACAAATTTAATTTCTATTAGTACACTAACCCATTCTAATGATGTTTATGTGGAATTTTTTGACAATTATATTATTGTGAAGGACCACAATTCAAAAAGGTGATTCTTCGAGGCCCGAATAAAAATGGACTTTATGCTCTTCCCTCTAGTATTCAAGCTCCCGTTCGTTATCATCTTGCTTCGATCTCTACTTGGCATGAACGTCTGAGTCATCAAGCTTTACCAATGGGAAATTGTCTTCTTCACTGTCGTCAGATTAGTTTTTTGTCCAATAAAAAATTTGCATCTAGTGTTTGTTCTAGTTGTGCAGTTAGTAAAAGTCATTGATTACCATTTTCATAATCTGAGTCTGTAGTATCTAGACCATTAGATTGGATTTGTTCTGATTTATAGGGCCCTGCTCCGATTGAATCTCAAGATTGATTTACTTATTATGTGATATTTTACGATGCTTTTAGTAGTTATTGCTAGATATATTTCTTGCATCGTAAATATGATGTGTTAAATACCTTTATTCATTTCCATTCTATTGTTGAAAAATATATATCGAGCGCTCAATCAAAACTTTCCAGTCTGATGGGGGTGGTGAGTTCATTACCATGAAAGCTTATCTTGAAAATAATGGTATTCATCACAAGTGGTCATGTCCATATACACTAGAACAAAATGGTGCGACAGATCGAAATACAGTCATATAGTTGAAACGGCCTCACCTTATTAAATCGTGCTCACCTTCCTATGCATTTTTGGTCTAATGCTTTTGAATCTGTTGTTTATTTGATTAATCGTATGCCATTATCATCTTGTCCTGATTCCTTGCCATTTTTAAAATTACTCAAGCATGAACCCAATTATTTGTCCTTATGAATTTTTGGTTGTTTGTGCTACCCATGGTTGCATCCTTACACATTTCACAAATTGAATTACAGGTTTAGAAATTGTATCTTCCTTGGTTATAGCAAAAGTTACAAAGGTTATTGTTGTTTTGAACCCATTTCTAAGAAAATGTTTATCTCACGTCATGTTGTCTTCGATGAACAAGTGTTTCCTTACTTGGAGTTAAGTGATGTGCCAAGTCTAAGTCTTCATTCCATCTCTCAAGCGTTGCCCATGGTTCATATTCAACCCAATCCGCACCCAACTCCCTTTGAAAAACCGCAATCCAACCCATAACCTTCAATTCAACCCTCGCTAGTGACCTTACCATCCTTACAAACATCTCTCGCTATAAATAAAAATCCAACACTACTACCAGCCACACTAACCGAAACCACCCTCACCAACACTCCTAGAATTTCCCTTGAAGCCGACTTAACCACATATCCTAAACCTACAAAACAAGCATGCACAACTCGAAAACCACCACCCAAAACTATGACTACGCAAAAAGACTCTGGAAAACTACCTCGTAAGGAAACCATTAATAGTTATATTGTTACTCCACGGGGAACCTACCTGCTACACTGAGGCTTCTAACTTGAATGTTGACTTAAGAATATGTTTGATGAGTACTCAGCTTTGATTTCTAATGGTACGTGGGAATTGATACCACCACCACCTCATGCAAATGTCATCCATTGCAAGTGGGTATTTAAAACTAAGTTACATGCTGATGGTTTGATTGAGCTCTATAAGGCTTGTCTAGTGGCGAAAGGGTTTCACAAACGTCCGGGCCTTGACTTTCACAACACTTTCAGTTCAGTAATTAAGCCAACTATTTGGTTACTTTTGTCCTTAGCTACATCTTTTTGCTATTCCATTTCTCATTTGGATGTGTCCAACGCCTTTTTGCACGGTGACCTGGATGAACTGGTTTTCATGACACAACCTCTGGGTTTTGTTGATAGTGAACATCCTCAGTTTGTTTGTAAACTTCGCAAGTCCTTGTATGGACGAAAGCAATCTCCCTGCATGTGGCACCGTCACCTCACACAGGTTCTTTTAGCCTATGGTTTTTCGGCTTCTAAAGCAGATATATCCTTGTATTACTTTTGCAAGTGCAAATTGATTGTATCTTGTTTGATATATGTTGATGATCTATTGGTGCTTAGCAATGATGTAGGGAAAGAGGCTAGGGTAATTCAGCATCTTCAGTCCAATTTTGCCATTAAAAACCTTCGCCCGATGAAATATTTTTTGGGCATGGAATTTAAGGGAGAGCATTGGTCGGTTTGGTCCAAGAACCGAGCCAAACCGAACCAAATAAACGAAAAACCAAATAATAAAAAACTTAGGAACCTAATACAAAACCTAATAGATTTTGGTTCGTCGGACCGAACCTAAATATTTAGATTCAATTTGGTTTCATATAAAACCAAATTGTATTTTCATAAAAAAAAAAAAATTTAACCATTTTTTGGGAGAGTAAAGTTAAAAATGTAATAATTATTTTCATGTTAAAGAATTAACTATTTTTTGAGAAAGTAAAATTAAATTTAATGATCATTATAACAAAAAATTAAACAAATATACAAGGAATGAACAAAACCACTAACATGCAAAGCACTTTTTCCATTTCAATAACCTACAATATAAGATATAAAAAAATTATATTATAAAATCTGGAAAAAAATAATATGTGAATGAATTGAAAGAGAGGAAAAGAACCTTAATTTTTTTTTAATTAGGTTAATCAGGTTCGGTCCTCAGTTTATTTGGATTTTTTTTTCTCAAAACCAAGAACCGAACATAAAACCAAATTAGCAAAATATTAGATTCAAGAACCTAACCTAATTATTGGTCCGGTCCGGTTCTTAGGTTCAGTTCGGTTCTTTAGGATTTTTGCTCTCTCCTAATAGAATTAACCTGCAATGGAGACTCTTTGATAGTTAATGAACACAAATATACCGGTGACCTCCTTCTCAAGGCCAAGCTCTTGGGTTCTAGAAGGATCTCCACACCTGCAACACATTTGAGTCAGCTGTATGTTACGGGTAATCCTTCGTTTGATGACGGAACATTGTATCGTAGCCTCGTTGGGGGTCTATAATATCTGACAATTACCCATCATGATATTGCTTTTACCACTTATAAAGTGGCACAGTTTATGCAAGCTTCACTACAAAGTCATTGGCAAGCTTTGAAACAAATTTTTCAGTATTTACGTGCTACGCCAAGCTATGGGATTCGGTATACTCCACTTATTTTTCCCTTAATGCTTACTCTGACTCGGACTGGGCTGGCGATCTAGAAGACAAACGCTCAACTACGGGTTTTGCTACATTTCATGGCACTAACCTCATCTCATGGGCATCACGTAAACAACGTACAATCTCACACTCCTCCACGACAGCTGAGTATTGTGCACTTTCCACCACGACATGCGAGTTATCTTGGATAGGTTTGCTACTCGCTGACATTGGCTTTGTTTTACCATCTCCTCCAACTCTTTGGTGTGACAATCTGAGTGCCATGTATTTGACAACAATTTCGGTATTTCATAATCGCACGAAACACTTCGAGCTTTATTTCCATTTCATTCGAGAGCAGGTGGTGTTGAAACAGCTATTTGTGTGACATACATATCTCAACGGATGACCAAGTTCTGGATGTCCTAACAAAGCCCTTGCATTGTACTCGATTCCAGCAATTACGGGACAAGTTGGCCGTAGTAAGCAAAAATTATTATTGCAGCAATTAACAACTATTATCGGAAAAATAGGCAAGATAAGAATTTGATTATAAATTATGGTGAAATGGCATGGTAGAAAAGATACTAATGTTCCCTCTTCATATGACATCAATTGTATGATATGTTACACAACATTAGGATGGATTTGTCATATTTGATCATGATACATGATTCAGTACAGAAGTATTTCTTTCAAAGAATATCAAATTCAAAATATTTGTATCGTACTTGATACCAAGGGCCACTACGCTAACGCAACATTAGCAAGGTCCACTTCATGAGTCCACTTGACACTTGGTGAGAGACATATTCACCAAATAGCCATCAACAGGGCCCCCAACAAATCCCCTCAAAAGACCTGTCTCGCTGATGCTGTAGAGGCTTCAGCATTACCCATCGTGCTGATCTATGAAAGCTTCAGCATTACCCACTCACCAACAGCTCACTTGCGCTCTCTCTCCTCTATCACATTAAATGCAAACATGCCAAGCAGGGAGCGCATTAAAGTCCTTGATGGCGGATAATACCCTCGATCGCCAGCCTAACACACTCTTTGACCCAATTGGCGGGACCCGCCACGTCATCATTACACTCAACTACTATAAATAGCAATTATTTGCCCACATTTAAGGTAACTGTATCACTCAATCATTACTTCACAACTATTCTTAAACCCCTCTCTCACTTTGGCATTGGAGAGTATTCGTCGGAAACCCCGGCCAAAGACTTGTTTTACAGGTTTAGCAGGCGTCATTGCAAGGAAGCTGAAGGCCGTAGACTCTTGGGAACAATCCACTTTGATACTAGTACCTACTGAAAATACAAGGGAAATGTATTCAAATGAAAGAGAGTCGGGAACAAAAAAGCACAGGCCACGCTTATTATGATTCAAGAAATAGGATTAATGCATACTCCTCAAACTTGTCTTATTCTACCTATTGCCCCTTTTTTTAGTTGCCAAAAAATGGAATGAAGAGAATTGAAATTTCTGTTATCTTACCAACCAAAGAGTTGAGAGTTTTATTGGGCTACCTAGTTTTTGTTAGAGGAGGGGGGCAAATTAATCTAGGTTCTGTTGAAAATTGTGAAGTAGTTATTACTATACATGTGCCGGAGTTCTGAAATCCTTCTTGTTCTTCAAACAAAAACAACCACAGCAGACAAGACGTTACTCAACTAGGTTTCACCCTACCAAACATCCTTAGTAAAAGATCATGTCAGAAATACTTTCTTTGCTTGAGGCTAAGTTGAATAACAATACCTCATTCATCACCTCCAATGTGCTATTCATCTGCGGAACAATTTTGCTACTTTGCTTGATGCAATTCCTGTTCAGTTTCAATAATACGTCATATCATTCATCAACAACACTTACATACTCACAAAATCACACTGCGAAAGAGAAGATACTAACAGTTGTTCAATCTTATATAGAAATTAGAACCGGATAAATTATATATGTGGCAATGGAAAATTTATTTTAAAATTGTAAGTAATTGAAAAATGAAAAAAATTGAACATGAATGTTCCTCACTTAATGTTTGTCTTATGTGCATAAATTATATTTGTGGCAATAGAAAAATTATTTTTAAATTGCAAGTAATTGGAAAGGGATAAAAATTGAACACGTGTCAAAGATTGAATGAGGAACAAGGAATAGTGAGGAAAAAGGATTTGAATCCTCGGGACACTTGCAAACTATGACAAACGGGTTGAAAACTTTGATAATGAAAAATAATAAAAGTAAATAATATCGGTGAGTTTGCTGTACATCTGTGAAAACTGTAGATACTAAGTTTCAGATCTATATTTTAAGATCATGTGCTATTGCCAAGTGATGATTCCTTTAAAAATCCATCCAAATGTTGTTTAACTGAAATGGAACTAGCAAGAAAATTCTAATGATGAGAAAAATGTGTTACATAGTGTCTAGCTAATTACATCCAACTGATCCTAACATATAAATATTGATACTTGCCCATTTTGCAATGATGCACCTGAAAGCTCTATTTCGTACTGGATTCATGTTCGGCGGCTAGAGATGTATGGGAATATGTTTCCCCACAAGGCTAGCCTCTCTCAATTTCGACAATAGACCAGCAGTGGGTATGGCTCTTGTCACTTCAGGATGGCCTATGCAAAAAATTGTGCTCGATAGCTTAGGGCCTTAGGCAACATATTTTGTTAGTGTAACATAACTCATGTAATAAGACTTGAAGTTGGTGATCTTTTAGCCATAACTTTTCGGAGGCGACTTTTGATGTGTCTTGCTATTCTTACTTTTTCTCATATCATCTCAACGTTATTTACTTCTATGTGTTTCTATGTATACATTTAAAATGGTATTCTGAACTGAACTTTCTTCTAATTAATAATATGACAATTTGTATACAAGATTATAAGAATAGCTAATGGTACACACAATAATACTAGAGTTTTACAACAATGAATGCCTACTTACAAGAAAACAATCAATTGCTTCAATAAGAAGTTGGCATATGCAGGCTATTTACTGAAAATTACAACAAATTTAGGGCTTTCTAAACAACAAAGGTTCTGATTCAGGGTGTTCGTTCTTGCTAGTTAACAATCTTTTACTACCCGACTCCAAATCAGCAACCACAGATTCATCCTCTCTTTGTTTTAACAACCTTCTTAAGAAATTCGGCCTGTTCTCAACTAACGGTTCTGGTTCCTTGGGTTCATGGTTTAAGCTCTGTACATGCTGAAGACAAACTTGAACAGCATCGTGAACTCTCACAAAATACCATTCTTTCCCGATAAGCTCTACAATGCCAGCTTTTGCTAAGGTTAGCAGAACTTCGCGGTGAGGGTTGGATATAGCAATCTGTAATATGAAACAATGATAAGAGATGAGTATCGTGAATTTTCTTCACAATGGGAATGCACAATCAATGGTGAAAAATGTGACCTGAATATCCCGTGATCTATATTCTTGATACAAGTCTTTCAGAGCTTGAACGGCACTTGAATCTATATATGTAACAGCTGCAGAATAGAAAAGCGCACAGGAATTGAGTATCTGGTCCTACTTTTATTACGTTCAGGCCTACAATTAGAGAAAACATTACAAAATGGGGTCTCATAACTTGAGGAATTTTTTAACTCGTAGTTAGTGAACTCAAGGACTGAGGAAATTATTTGATAATCATAATCAGTAATAAGACATCAAGCGAAGAAATGTTGAGAGCAAAGAACATTTTGAGATAATTTACTGGAATACCTTTCTTATGTAACCAATGGCAATGTGCAAAGCATATAACTAGAGCAGAACTCTAGATTATTATTCAAGGGAGCTTCGGAAACGTTAACAATTCATTCCAACTAGCTAAACATATGAAACACTTCTGAGATGCCTATTAGCAAGCACGATCCTCTGTTGGTGTATTTGGAATCCTTGTTTTTGTAGGAATGCAATTCAATTCATTTCATTTTATGTACTAAATTTACAAATCTTATGCATAAAATAAACTGAATTGACTTGAATTCCTTCCAAATTTGGTGATTCCAAATGCACCCTATAGTTAGAGAGTTTGGAGAAATTTCGACAGGTCTACCAATAAATTGAAATAGAATAACTTGGAAGTAAGAAAAAATAACCTCAACCTCAAGGGGGTGAGATAAAACTTCTTGATTCAGGGTGTGTTAGGATTAGAAAAAATAAAACTATTTATGTAGCATAAAATATTACTTTTAGCGGTATCATGACACACATATATTCCATGCCTACAGTAAATATGATATGATTATAGAATTCTAGACGCTGATCTCTCAAATTTTACCAGAAAAAAAGGTAGAAGTCTGACCCAAATATTTTTAACAGAAAACCTTACAGAACATGAAACTTTTTTTTCTTTGCAATTAGGTTAAAATTGAATTCATGTTAGAGCTAATGAGACAAATATATGGTAAACAACACTTACGTGCCATCTCCAAAATCACAAAGTGAATTCTTTCAACTTCTGGTCCTCGCCTGGTTGATTTGTCGACATCAATTTCGTATTCCCTTAGCCTGACAATGGTGAATATTGATGGCTTACATGAAACAATTTAACTTAATAATAGGAAGTGCGATTTAAAGATGTCACAGAAATTTGTTTTTTTTAAGTGCATATTTCTACCTGTCCTTTATGTAACTTATATTGGCAAAATAGATAGGTGCATCAATGCGAACAATCACAATTCCATTATATGTATATGCTTCTGGGTATTGTTGGGTGTTCCTATAAACAGTGGTACCAGGAAGTCGACCCAAGACAGCTGCAAACAAGAAGACAGAAGATAGTAATTATCTTTTCATTATTATAAAAAAACCAAGAATAATTTTACAATTCCACTACAAATCAATCGAGCAATATAATTATTGAACAGAGATTGAAACAATGCGCTACTTACCAATGTGTGGATTTGCTGATTCATGGATAACAAAAGCAAGCGATGCACCAACCTGCAGTTCCAAAAACACAAGATCAAATTCATTCCTCTAATTTGTTATATTGTTTAATCATAATAGAACACTCATGAAATTTTGGGAATGTTTAGGATTCCGCAACATAAGAATAATAGTTCTAATGAGCTTATAGATACCTCATCTTGGGATTTCAAAGTTACACACAGGGAAACAAATAGAAGCTTCAAACTGATGGGCATTTATTATTATATATGAATTCTCAGTATATACTTACCCCCACAAGGACACCAATCTCAATGCCCAAAAACAAAGTTGTAGTGCTAGTAATAGTCCAAAGTAGAAAATCTTTTTTATCTACACGCCATAAAAAGATAGCCTCATCATAATCCACCTGATATAACAACCATCCAGCATATAGAAAGTAATTATTAACTGAAATCTGAAATCAATATTATGCAGTTACAGACACTGGTGCTCATTTAATATTTGTGTAACTAGGACCAATCATGAAATGACAAGTGAATGATATATTGCTTTATCTCGTCCTTCGTTTTGTTTGTTTTTCAAAAACCAAATACCCATAAAAGATGATATCAATACATCGCAATCAGGCGTGTCTTAATTTTAATATGACTGTATCTGTATAATTTACAAATTCTTTTGGGTGGATGTGAGAATATAATTTTGAAATTATAAAAAGCACAGTGTATCAAAATTATAAATATCTATAGATTATGCAATACATAAACAGAATGCAATGCACTTCCATTCATATAAAACATGAAGCTAGTTTTACTGAGATTTTGTATGCTTTTCATGGTAAATTATCTAATTTTGAAACAATGTCAGGAAACTAGCAAGTTCAAACTACAACAGAAGTTCCCAAATTTTCAATCATACATAAATTCCAACATGCAAAAACAACAATAAAAAAAGTATCAATTGACAGTGTGCACCAGAAATATTAATGAATAAGCAAGCATGGTAAGGAATTGACTGAAAACGCTATTGCAAGGTTGCGAGCCCGATGGCTTATGGAGCTAGAAAAATTCAACGAATTAACAACCTTTTCTTTATCTAAAAAAAATCAATAAAACCGATTAAAAACTGTGAGATTTATACTACTATACTCACCAGAGTCATTACAGCAGAAACTACAATGGCAGCTAATGAACACTGTAAAAAGAGCAAAAATCAGCAGAAAAAAAAGGAATTATAAGATTTCATATATAAATTAAAAAAAAAAGTAGTATTAGAGAGGGACTGAGGAGGAGGAAAGATTCTAATGTTCCTTCCTCATGTGACATCAATTCTATTGTATATTACAGAATATTAGGATGATATTTGCGAATTTAAAATGATATGATTCAATACAAAAGGAACCATTTCTTTTTTTTTCAAATAATTGAAAAACCAAAATATATATAGTGTAGCTACTGAAACATACCAATGGAATGTACTCAAATAATGGAGTCAAGAATAAAAGAGAACAGCCCATGATGATGCCAGTTATAATTCCAGACAAGCCAGTTTTAGCCCCACTGTCATTATTTACAGCTGACCGAGAAAAGGAACCTGCATGACAAGTTTGGAAAAAACAACCCTTTTGTTTAGCTGCATATCAGCATATGATCAACAAAAATTCACATGAATAAGTATTTTGTTTGCCATGGTCACATCTACAGTTAAAATTCCTGTTTGTTGGATTCCACCAAAATTTTACCTGTGGCAGGGTATGCCGAAAAGAATGAGCCAAGGATATTTGCTAAACCAAGACCGAACAACTGTTGAAAAATAGAACAAAAACATTAAGAATTAATTTCTTGTGACTGTCAATAGAACAAAAGTACTGCAGCAATATACATGTTAAAATGGTGCCAATGTTGCTCTGAAGTGTATGACTACTAAGGCATACAAATATTTCTGTGTATTTACTTTCCTTCAACTCATCATAGTGCCTATCATCTATAGGGCATTGGATAACTACTAATACGCAGGAAAATTACTCAACTTTTAATAGCTGATGGCATAGTTTGTGGATTCTAGATAACATGCTACATTTATCATTGGAAGCAATTTTCCATTCCATATACATACCTCCTGACTTGAATCCAGCTCATATCCATTCTTTGCTGCCAATGCTTTGGCAATCCCCACTGATTCCTAAATTCAAAATTTGAGTTCTTAGATTGAGATAGTATACCGAAAGTCATATTGGTATTTAATTAATAACAAAATTGACAGAGATCGACACCCATAATTCCCTTACCAGTATGGCAACACCAGTAATAAGAAATGCTGTTGGGATTAAAGATTTTGCATGGCCAAATTCTTTGGGAATAGAGAATTTTGGGAGTCCTTGGGGTATTTCTCCTACCTAAGACAATATCAAAGTCACAGTTAGCTCTAGATTTTATTAATTCAAATTTGGAAAAGAAATTATGCCGACAACAGACTAGAAAGGTTTCTTATTATCATTATTATAAGTTCCACAAACAAACTAGAATTTCAAAACACTAGGAAGGCAAACAATAGACAGTTGAAGAATGGAAAAAAACAAACCAAATAAGTAAGTCCAAACCAAATTAAATAAGCAAATTAGAAAGGTTACAGCTGGAAATTACTCACACAGGTTGTGAGCATGCATCCAAACAAAGTCAAAATGAACTTTATCTATCACAAAAGCTCATAGTTAAAATACAAAGTTATATCTAGGAAACAGAGAATGTAGCATCCAGCTAATCATCAGTTATGATCGTATAAATGCGTAGTTCAAGTGAAAATATGCACACAGTTTTCTTATTCAAGCAGACAGACAAGCAAAATTTCCCCTTGGACTGTAGATTACCATGTGAAAATATGAATAAATATTTTTAACCTAAACTTTTGTTTCCATGGATTTTACGCAAAATTTTCAGAATAAAATCTTAAATAAGAAACAATGAGCTATAAAGAGAT
>CATIWQ010197212.1:0-13215 GCA_949673415.1 Euphorbia schlechtendalii | reverse complement strand
CACATGCAAACAATCCAAGATGACATCACAAGCACATGGTCCTTACATGCCTTTGCCCGTTCCAAATGCTCTATGGGAGGATGTGAGTATTGATTCCATAGTTGGCTTGCCAAGAACAAGGAGAAACCATGACTCTATTATGGTTGTTGTTGACAGATTTTCTAAAATGGCACATTTTGTTGCTTGTAACAAAACTAATGATGCATCTCATATTCTGAATTTGTATTTTGAAAATATTGTAAAACTCCATGGAATTCCAAGAAGTATTGTAAGTGATAGGGATGTAAAGTTTTTGAGTCATTTTTGGAGACATTTATGGGCACGACTTGGAACAACTTTGAAATTCAGCACGTCATTTCATCCTCAAACTGATGGACAAACCGAGGTGGTCAATTGAAGTCTTGGTAACATTTTGAGAAGCTTGCTAAAAGGGAAGGTGAAGAATTGGGATTCTTTGTTATTACATGCAGAATTTACGTACAACAGTTCAAAGAGTAAGACCACGAATTTCACTCCTTTTAAATTGGTTTATGGTGCTAACCCTCTCATTCTAATTGATTTAAGCAAAGCAAATGCTAGTGTTCCTTCTAACTTAAAGGCTGAAGAAAGGTTAGCAGAAATAATCAAACTTCATTCCAAGGCATAGGAGCACATTGAAAGGAAAAATGAAGTTTACAAACTTCAATCCAAGCTGAAACCAAAGGTTGAATTCAAAGAAGGTGATCTTGTGTGGGTTTACTTAAGGAAGGTTGGATTTCCTTCAAAAAGGAAGAATAAGCTAATGCCCAAAGCTGAGTGTCCTTACAAAGTGCTGCAGAAGATAAATTAAAATGCTTACAAAATTGAGCTCCCCTCATCTTACAAGATTTCCAACACATTCAATGTAAGCGATCTTTTGAAGTATGTTGAAGATTCAATGCAAATTCTAGTTGAAGGGGAACTTTTGAAGAAGGGGAGAATGATGTAAGTCCATCAACTCTTGCGATTCAAGATACTCTTGACATGGACCGTTGCACTCACATATATGATGAAGATTATGATTCTAATCCTTATGAAGAAGCATGCTTTAAATCCATACATAATATGAAGATCCAACTCCTTTTGAAGCCTTTTGGGCTATTCCAAGCTTTAATATTTGAAGACAAACTTCAAGCCCAACAAAAAATGCCCAAATGTTGATTTATGCCCAAGTGTGCCTGCTCATACTAAGGGGGACGTTTTTGAAGAATTTGCCTGCTATTTCAATGCTTTATTACCAATAAATATGTTGTTTAAGTTTTAGTTTCAAATAGGTTTTAAGTAGGCACTTTATTTAGCTTTAATTGTTACAATTCATCTTGTAACTCCTTGTTGTTTCCTTATTTAAAGGAGCAACAAATTTGAATAGAGACATGAAATATTTTGAGTGAAATATTGTGTTTAAACATATTTGGGTTTTATTAGTTTCCAAAAACTAATGGGGTTTTGTGTGTGAACCAAAAACACTCATCTTTTTCTATATTCCCTTTATTTTGCAACCACCATTTCTATTCTGATTTCCAGCCCTTTATCCACATTAAAACCAATATAAACGTTATCATTTTCTCCTGAAACAATCCTTTACACCCCACCTTAATCCTAATTTTTGTGCATCACCTAAATCAGCCATAAAATTACCTTTTCTTCCCATTTTTCCCTTACAAACAGCCATCCAAACACCACCACGCCATCACGTTTTAGAGTGTGATAAACATGATAGGATCATAAAAGGCATGATTCATGTTTTAACAAAATTTCGATCCCCGAAATTGATGCGTGATTTTTCAAGTTGGTGCTTAATATCGCCCTTTGAACTGTCTTAGAGTGTGATAATCATGATATGGCCATAAAGGGCATGCGTCAATGTTTTAAAGAAAATTTGATCCCGGAAATCGGTGCTAGTTTTTTTAAGTTTGTTCTTAAAATCAAATTTTAGACCATTTTAGAGTGTAATAAAAATTATATGGCCATAAAAGGCATGCATCAAAGTTTTCATGAAATTTCGATTTCGGGAATCGAAGCGAGTTTTTTAAACATTGACCTTAAAATCGATCATTCGACCGTTTTAGAGTTTGATAATCATGATATGGCCATAAAAGACATGCGTCAAAGTTTCCTCAAAATTTTAATCCCAGAAATCGGTGCAAGTTTTTTCAAGTTAATGCTTAAAATCGACCTTTGGACCGTTTTAGAGTGTGATAATCATAATATAGCCTTAAAAGGCATGTATCAAAGTTTTCACCAAATTTTGATCCTGAAAATCGATGCTAGTTTTTTTATGTTTATGCTAAAAATCGACCTTTGGACTATGTTAGAGTGTGATAATAATGATATGGCCATAAAAGGCGTGCGTTAAAGTTTTCACGAAATTTCAATCCCGTAAATCAGTGTGAGTTTTTTCAAGTTTGTGCTTAAAATCAACCTTTGGATTGTTTTAGAGTGATAAACATGATATGGCCATAAAGGGCATGCGTCAGAGTTTTCACAAAATTTCAATCTCGGAAATCGATGCGAGTTTTTTTATGTTTGTGCTTCAAATAAACCTTTTGACCATTTTAGAGTGTGATAAAAATTATATGACAAGAAAAGGCTTGCGTCAAAGTGTTCATGAAATTTCAATCTTGGAAATCGATGCGAGTTTTTAAAACGTTGACCTTAAAATCGACCTTTGAACCATTTTAGAGTGTCATAAAAATTAGGGTAAACTTCAAAAAGTACCTTGTGGTTTATGCGGTTTTTAAAAGGGGTCCTGTGTTATTTCGGGTCTTAAAAGGGGGCTTGTGAAATAGTATCGTTATCAAATAACAGATTCTTAGTTAACCCCGTAAAAAATGATTACGTGGCCAGGGGTAGGATCAGAAACTCACTTTTCTAATCTCTTCTTCTCTCTTTGAACTGGTACTGTAGCCCTTTTTCTGATCCCAAATTTTCTCAATCTTTGATGTTTTTCTAAAATTAAAGTAGGGGTATTCATCTATTAGAAGTTTCTTTCATCTTTTAAGTTTGGAATCTTTGAAATTGATAGAAATCACGAATCCCTAATGACGAGTTCTTCTTAATCTCAATCGTTCAACGGCAAAGAATAAGGAGTCTGGATCTACTATGGTCTTCATTCTCCATTGAAAAAGGCTTGAACAAGTGATAATATGAGGTGTAAGTTTTTTTAGATGTGGAAGATCTGGTGAAAATGGGGCTGGTAATTTCTTCAAATTGTATGACCTACCATTTAGTGAATGGGGAAACACGGTTTTGAATGAAATGGCTCGAAAATTGAAGGTCAGTGAAGCACAGTTAAGTTCAAGTAAAGAGAGGGTGAAGACTTTGGAGGTGGAGTTAAGCAGGGTGAGGGATTTTGTCAATAAGAAAGAGTACAAAATTGTGAAAATGAGGGCTGAGTTACAAGTTGAAAGAGAGCAGAAGAAAAAATTAGTCATTGTTATCCTAATTTTGTTTTTGTGTTATTATACAAGTTTAGCATTAGATTAGTAAGGATTTAGGCTATTATGTTTGTGATTCGAAATTGTAATATGCTGAATTGTAAGTTTGAAACACCGTAAATTGGTAATGGAACCTGAAATTGAAATTTATGGATTTTCTTAATTTGAATTTGTAGACTAAGTTAAGTAAGTTGAATTTGTTGGCAGTAAGTTGAGTTGGGAAACATGAAATTGTTGGGAAACTATTAGTTGAATTTGATGACAGTAGAGAGGAACTTAATGATAGCTGAAAAACCTTCAAATTTACTGATAAACATATTCAGTAGATACATAAGTTTCAATTGATAAATATAAGTTGATAGACAAAATGTCAATGTGTTAGCAATTTACAACCATCCAAAAGAAACATCCCTAAAGCCAAAACACAGTTGGCATTTCAAACTAGTTAAAACTCAAAATACCTACAACTATACCTTTAGAACAAACATAACTATAATTCCTAAAGCCATAACACAAATGGCACTGTTATACCTTTGAATCACAAAAAAATAGTACCCCTAAAGCCAAAACACGGTTGGCATTATCAAAGCATTTACATCTGTCAAAATAATTACATGCATAAAGCCAAAACATAAATGACATTATTATAGCATATAATGATAGCCAACTCATGGCAATGTTGTATCATTTACACATGAGTGTCAAAAACTAGAATATAAGTTGATACTTTGTAGACTTTCCCTTGAGGTTGCCTGTCCTCATTGCCATTTCTACTAAATTAGCTACCCTTCTAGGATTCCTGTAAGTAGCAGAAGAGGATCCCAAACCAACATGCACATGTTTTCTTTTGGCAGCAGTAGAGATAGTTTCAGCTGCATAATTTGAACTGGGTGGAGCTATGGGAGGCCTTGTTGCAGTTACAGAAGTAGATCTAGTTATAGGCTTTGATGTAGGAGGCTTTGATGCAGTTTCATTTGTAGTTGCAGATGTACTTGCAGGGTCAGTAGCATTGGGTTTTCTAGATCTTGTGGAATTTGGAAAATTGTGCTGCAGAGTTAAAATACCAAAACCGAGTTAAAAAAACCATGTTATACCAAAACTGAGTTAAAAAAGCATTTTATACCAAAACTGAGTTAAAATACTAGTTAAAATACAAATACCAGTAAAAACCCCAAAACTGAATTAAAACCATTTCATGCCAAAACTGAGTGCAAAAGCCATTTTATTATTACTGAGTTTCACATGCCACTTGCACCAAAATTATATCCACATGCCACTTCATACAAAATCAGAAAAACTAAGCATTTTACACTAAACTGAACATTTTGCATGAAAACTGAGTTCAAATACCAGTAAAAATACCAAAACTGAGTTCAAACCATTTCATGCTAAAACTGAGTTCAAATACCAGAAAAAAATACCAAAACTGAGTTCAAACCATTTCATGCCAAAACTGAGTTCAAATACCAGAATTCATACCAAAACTAAGTTCAAACCATTTCATGCCAAAACTATGTTCAAATACCAGAAAAAATACCAAAACTGAGTCCAAACCATTTCATGCCAAAACTGAGTTCAAATATTAGAAAAAGTACCAAAATTGAGTTCAAACCATTTCATGCCAAAACTGAGTTCAAATACTAGAAAAATATACCAAAAATGAGTTCAAACCATTTCATGTCAAAACTGAGTTCAAATACCAAAAAAAATACCAAAACTGAGTTCAAACCATTTCATGCCAAAATTGAGTTCAATACCAGAATTCATACCAAAACTGAGTTTAAACCATTTCATGCCAAAACTGTGTTCAAATCCCAAAAAAAATACCAAAACTGAGTCCAAACTATTTCATGCCAAAACTGAGTTCAAATACTAGAAAAAAATACCAAAACTGAGTTCAAACCATTTCATGCAAAAACTGAGTTCAAATACTAGAAAAAAAATACCAAAACTGAGTTCAAACCATTTCATTTCAAAATTGAGTTCAAATACCAGAAAAAATAATAAAACTTAATTCAAACCATTTCATGCCAAAACTGAGTTCAAATACCAGAAAAAAATACCAAAACTGAGTTCAAATACCACAAAAAAATACCAAAACTGAGTTCAAACCATTTCATGCTAAAACTGAGTCCAAATGCCATTTTATACCTAAAATTGAGTTTCACATGCCACTTTGCACCAAAATCATATACACATGCCATTTCATACCAAAATCATAACAACTAAGAATTTTATACCAAAATGAAAAGTAAAAAAATATGGAAATTACCTTTGTTCCTGCTGCATTGTAACTTTGAGCTGCCATATTTTCAGCTTCCTTTCTTTTTCTACATTGCCATACTGTCTCTCCAATAATATTAGCGCCACATCTTCTTGCATTATATCTTAGTTTTTTACACTTGCCACACAATACAATGCCTCCAACCCTTGAACTTTTGAAAGGATTTTTGGGTTCATCAGGACCTCTAACTCTCTTCTTCCTAGTGGTTTCTTCACTATCCAAGGATGGATGCCAGCATGTTTAATCCTTTCCCACTCTTCTTGAGATGACACTGGCTTGTACCTATGGCCACATACAAATCAGTATGAACCATTATGTAATAATACACATTCAGAGTTGATACATTTGAAGGAATTGTACCTATGGCTATAAACTGCAATGAAGGTTGACTTGAAGAAGTATTTGTCAACATACTTCTCTACTTTTACCCTATTAGCATTAATAGCAGCAACACCATGTTTGTAAGGAATTCTAGTGAGGTTCCACATTCAGCAAGTGCAAGTTTGTGCAGAAATATCTACTGACACTTGGTTGTTCCCACACATCACCTCATAACACTTGTCCCTGCAGGAGTGCAAAAGCAGTTCCTACTATATGCCTTGTTTTCGTCTAGCTGATCTTGAATGCGAGGACCAATATTGCCCTAGTATTTTGTCATCCCTATCAGCTTCACATATTTCCTTTTTATAAGCTTCTTCCTAATGTACTCAAACATTGACAAAATGGGCATATCTCTAGCTTTTATGATCTATTGGTTGAATGATTCACAAGAGTTATTTTGAACATCTACACACTTTGTATTTGTTGAAAAGTGGCATTTGGCCCATGTGGTTGGATCGTGCTGCATCACCCATGTGTAAGCATTTTTTGTCAAACTCTTGCAGCAACTTCATTTTTGACAAAAATAACTTCTTGGTTCCAGCTGTTGCAGCTTCCCATAAATGGTTCCTATACACTTCACCTTTAAACAACTTCTTGAAATTCTCATACATGTTCTTAATACAAAACCTGTGTTCCATTTGGGGTTCTAATTCTTTTAGAGCCTTTACTAATCCCTGTATTTCAAATTTTAGTTGGCTCAAATTACAGAAGTTTCTAAAATTTCTAACAAATTACAGAGTCAGTTTGTATGAAAGAACACATGCCATATTCTGACATGTTAACTCACATTTTCAATTTCCAAGATACATGCTAACTCACATTTTCACGCTTAGAAAATTCTCTTTAAAACCTCACAAATTCATTACACTTAGCAATTTCACTTCAATAGCTCACATCATCACAGTTATCAAAAGCTTGAAAAATTCACAAATTCATCACAGTTATCAATTTCACTTTAAAAAAGTAAGAATTGAGTAATAACTAAGCATACCTTATGTTGATTTGACATGAAGACCCAGGCAATTTCATTTGGACTACCCATAGTCTGTAAATAATAGTTCCATGAACCACTTCCAAGAAGCCTCGCATTCTGAGTCCACACATACCAAGGAAATGGGAAATAAATTCTCATTGCCATCCTTTGCAACAACACAAGGAAATGGGAAATAAATTCTCATTCTGAGTCCACTCAACTCATTACCTCTCATTGCCCTCCTAGATTAGTTTTCCGATGGTATCCATCAAGGCACACAAATGGCCTAATTCCAGTGACATATCCTTGCTTTGGTGCTGCTAGCCTGACATACATGTACTGAAATATCAGTTTTTCCCTTGGTACAGATCCAGTTTGATGAATAACCTGCAACTCAGTGCCAATTTTAACCCAACTTCCAAGATTAGTTATCATTATAGTTTGTCCATAATCCCATAACCTATGATATTGTGTAGTGACATCACCTTGTACAAACTTGGGTGCTCTTTCTTTAACTCTATAACATTTCATAGGATAAATCTCAACACTTAGATCCCTCCTCACTTTATTAATCATAGCATCCACTTCCCACTTAGGATTTATCTCTCAAATCATCTAAATACTTTTTGGATAAAAATTTTGAATTTACAAGATGATTTGTCATTGACCCAGCACAAGTGTGAGTGGCATTGAATGTCTTAATCTGAAATGTACTTATGCCTTGAAGTTGAGATGCACAAATTCTGAATCCACACTTTTCCTTACACTCAACACATATAACGTTTCTGCAATTTTTTGTGAACACATGGGATGTCCCTCTTTCAAATGCCCATCTTCTCAAAGCAATTCAATATTTTTCTGGCCCAATGAACAGCATTCTAGTACATAACTTGTTAGACATTATGTATGCCCTAGAGGTAATTAGGGAAATATGTCATTATTAGCTATAACGTACAAACAATTTTGAATTATTAATAATAATCAAAGGCATTTTGTTACTTATCATTGCTTCTTTTTAATTCTATCTCGCTGGTATCATATATATTTGGATATGTATATGAACATTGATGAAATCAATTCTATGAATAATTCATAGCATAAAAGTGCAAGGACATAGTAGGAGCTATGTGGAGTGGGAATTGCACATACGTGTTACTATGAATAGTCTAAATATCCCTAGTCGTAATTCCATTGAGATTAGACATCAATGGAGCGGATAGACTAGGATGTGTAGGCTTACTACTTGGATTAGTTCCAAGTGGCCAATCTCACGAACTGAAGGTGGTACCTTGAGTTAACACATGCATGTATTTGGGTAATACATTGGAGACCGCCATAAGACAGACACGCGAAAATAACTATATCCATTTGTTGGTGTCATGTCTTAATGTAGTAGTAGTATAAGTGTCCTCAAACCTAAGATACCGGTTACCTTATGTAGGAGTTGCTATACTTTGGGTCATACTTATTCATACCCTGGCGATCAGGATGACACGGGTGATTACAGGTATAGCAATGATCACATATTGGTAAGCTATGTAGTCAAGATGAGATCCATCACTTCTGATATAGTAAAATAATGGAGATGTACCTTAGGGCCCCATGTTGAAGTGACACAATCATAAATCTCTGATTAAAATATATGATTTGATGGAACGGGTTTTTAGTCAATCAAGATACAAAACCGCTGAGTGGTGTTCTTCGTGAACAAGTCTAATTATAGGATAACTAGGCTATTACATAAGCTAACACTTAATCCAAGCTCAATAAACTAGATGGTACTCAACCTGATGAAAGGAGTGTATTATACTGGTTACTATTGCAAAACCGGATCAAGTCACAAGCACGTGATATTCCAAGTATCGGGGAATCATATACCTTTGCTAGAAAGCCCATTTGACCATCTAGAGCTATTGGGTTCTATAACGGTCTGGAACACTGAGCCTAAAGGTTCCTGAACTAGAAGCCTAGTTTAGGTTAACCTCTTGCAGCTCTATACTTTGCGATCCTATGAGGTCACACACTTTTGGTCTTTTATCGGACCATGTAAAGAACCTATTGGGTCTGTACTGAAAATACAAGTTGAGAAATCAGCGAGAAGAATTATTAATTGATTTAATCAAATTAATAATTAATAGAAATAATGAAAAGATAGGGAAAAGGTTGAACGAAGCGAGCAAGGAATTTTTCCCATTGCGAGTGAGCTCCAAACAGAACACGAGTTATTCAAAGTGGGGCAATCGCGGTTGCCCCGTGAGCCAACGGACTCGTGGACTGCTAGAGCAGAGGGATAGCTTGCGTGCACTAGTGAGCTGTAAGCGTAAAGCAGCAATTGTGCGCAACATGGGCTACACGCAAGCCCGCAAGCTGGGCTTGCTAGCTTGTAGTACAATGCAAGCTCGCTAGGGCTTGCCTTGTGATAGCCACGTGTTAACCCGCGGGTATCCATAATCGTGCGGTTGACTCGCTATATATGGGATGGCGGTTGACTCGCTATACATGGGATGGGATTTATCCCATCCCATGTAGAGTTTTAGGGGGAGTCTATCACTCCCCATTTTCCCTATAAATAGGCTTTTGGCCTCTCATTATTTACACACACCAAAAAGCTTTGAGCTTTTTTTCTCTCTGATCTCTACTCTCCTCTTCTTTTATTGTGCGAGATCCTCCATGAGCTTCTCCAAAAAAATTGAAGAGTTCTTTTAGAAGGCTCAAAGTTTAAGTGAGTTTTCTATTTTAGATTTTCAGGTCGATTTAGAAGTAGTCTAGCAACTGCTATTAATCGACGGGTTCTACCTCTTCGAGGTTTTGGTCGGTGAAGATCCATGTGCATCAAGTCATAGAGGCTCTCCTAGTTTTGAAGCTTATGCCATCGGAATTGCTCGAAAGGGAATGCCGCTACTTAAAGAGAGATCAAGCACGCATCAACTGGTAATGTTTTGATCTTTAGATGCAGGGTTTCTTTATATGTTTTATGAACTTAAAAGCATCTATGGAACATTTTAACCTAGATTAAAACAATCATGGCATGCTTAGGAGATCCTCAAGTTAATTTTAAGTTTTTGAATTTCCACCTTGCAACCTATGCATGTTCAACTACTGTCTTGATTAACCAATACAACTCACCAGTGACCTCATTATAGTGACTGGATCTTGAATGGCCTTCATCATCACCAGTGACCTCATTCTCCATGCCAATACCTGGTTCATTGAACTCATTCATGTCTTCATCATCTAAATCTTCTCCTACCCATTCATTGCCTAAATCTTCCACATTGAGATTTTCAGGTTCAAATGACTTAGAAAGTTCTACACCATTTGACTCTACCTC
Organism: Euphorbia schlechtendalii; assembly: GCA_949673415.1. NCBI lineage: Eukaryota > Viridiplantae > Streptophyta > Magnoliopsida > Malpighiales > Euphorbiaceae > Euphorbia > Euphorbia schlechtendalii. The sequence continues at coordinate 2,791 of CATIWQ010197212.1, read as the reverse complement.
CAAATTAGACTAGTGAATATCCCCATCACTACTAGCACTAAATACCTCATCAGTTGAGTGAACACCAAACCCATCTCCAAAGCTAATATCCTCATCACTGCTTAGAATTCCACCATGTGCAAAGCTAGTGTCCTTTTCAACTTCAATATCATCTTCACCATCATTTTCAACATCCTCTTCAATATCCTCTTTAGCATCCTTTTCAATATCATCTTCAAAATTCACATTCACTTTTCTTATATTCTTCTGTTGTCTTCTATACATCAGGCATAATTTGCAATGGAGGCTCATTCTCAACAAAATAAACATGAATCTCACTTTCATTTTTATGAAAATCCATAATTCTGTTAATGCTGGGTCTAATCTAATCTCTTCATAAGTCCAAACCCCTATCATTCCTTTAATTTTATACCACATTCTACATCCATGATCATATACGAGCATGATCTTATAAATAAAATACACAAACAGGTCTGTCAGGATTGGATTTTATCACTTCACCACCAATGTATTCCATCTTGTTATCTTCATTATCCCAATCATGAGATCAGTAGCCACCATGATGAATCTAAACTATAAACTTAGCCATTATGTCCTACAAACCAACTTATTTAACCACATTACTTTTTTCATTACAAATTGTAAACCAATTAAAATTGTACACTAATTGTAAACTTTAAACCAATTATAAGCTTTATAACTGTAAACCAACCATTCAAAGTGTATACTATATTAACATTTTACCCCTATAAACTGTAAATGCAAAGTGTAACCCGACCATTCTATCCTAAACCATTTTTAAAATGTGAAGCCTACCATTACCTTTCCTATTTTAAGCTCTAAAACCTACTATAACAATAAACCTCATATAATTATGTCTTCAACCATTTTTTAAGTGTCAAGGAAACCATTCAATGACTTCTCTAACTAATGTACATGTCAATTTCATTACCAACACTTAAGTTATAAGAAAAAAACTAAATCCTAGAATAAAAACCCTAGTCTATGACAATGAAAGTTTATACTTTTAATAATCACAAAAGAACTGAAATGCCTCTTAAATAAGCACATTTCCTCTCTATAACAACCATTTTTTTTTCTCAAAATGCCATCATTTTAACTCAAACCCTAACTGAAAATGAAAATAAAAAACAAAACTAAACAATGCACAATATGGAGAATGCTTTTACCTTCTTTTTTGGCCTTCATCAGAGGCCCTGATGAAAATAACTTCAGCACCCAAAGTTCAAACCACCAACTGATGAGAAAGGAGAAGTATATTATACGTGAATGAGTAGGATTTTGAGTAATTACTTGAAGTGGCCAACTTGGTAGAAGAAATCGATGTTGTCTGATGTTAAATCAAAGTAAATATGTCTGAGAATTGAGAATGAAGTTTGTTGGAGAAGACGAAGGAGAGAAAAATTGAAGCTTTGAATGTGTCTATGAAATTTTAGCTTTTATAGTGCCCCCCAAAAGAGAGTTTCCGATCCTACCCCTGACTATGTCAACATTTTTTATTGGGTCAACAAAAAATCTGTTATTTGATAACGGTACTTGTTCACAAGCCCCCTTTTTAGACCCGAAATAATACAGGACCCCTTTTGAAAATCGCTTAAACCACATGGTACGTTTTTTAAGTTTACCCAAAAAATTATGTGGCCATAAAAGGCATGTGTCAAAGTTTTCACAAAATTTCGATACCTGAAATCTGTGCGAGTTTTTTCAACGTTGACCTTAAAATCAACCTTTGGATTATTTTAGAGTGCGATAAAATTGATGCATCCATAAAAGTTATGCGTTAAGGTTTTCACAAATTTTTTATCATTGAAATTAGTGTGAGTTTTTTGAAGTTTGTGCTTATAATCGACCTATGGACCGTTTTAGAGTGTGATAATCATGACATGGCCATAAAAGGCATGCGTCAAAGTTTTCACAAAATTTTGATAGAGGAAATCTGTGCGACTTTTTTCAAATTTGTGCTTAAAATCAACCTTTTGACCATTTTAGAGTGTGATAAACGTGATATAGCCATAAAGGGCATGCGTCAAAGTTTTCACAAAATTTTGATCCCAGAAATAGTCTGTGCTTAAAATCAACTTTGGACTTTCTTAGAGTCTGATAATCATGATATAGCCATATAAGGCATGCGTTAAAGTTTTCACGAAATTTCGATCTCGAGAAGTGGTATGAGTTTTTTCAACATTGACCTTAAAATCGAGCTTTGGATCATTTTAGAGTTTGATAATCATGATATGGCCATAAAAGACATGCATCAAAGTTTTCAAGAAATTTCGATCCCCGAAATCGGTGTGAGTTTTTTCAAGTTTGGGCTTAAAATCGATCTTTGGTCCGATTTAGAATTTGATAATCATGAGATGGCCATAAAAGGCATGCGTCAAAGTTTTCAAGAAATTTCGATCGCGGAAATTAGTGCAAGTTGTTTCAAGTTTGTGCTTAAAATCATCCTTTAGACCGTTGTGAGCACGGGATTTTGTACCAGCTCGCGCGTTCAATGATGACGGCTTTTCGGGAAATTTATCCTCGAATCACACAATTTTCGACCATCCGACGATCTTCATATGGGAATCCTCCTCGGACGATTTAAATTATTTAAATAATATATATATATATATATATATATAAAAGAGACATGAGAGTCTCGCGCGAGGCTGCACAAGGCAGCCCGCGCGAGACAGCCTCGCGCAAAGCTGCGCGAGGCAACCCTCGCGGGGGACTCCCGCGAGGGCCTTTGGCCACCCTCGCGGGGGACTCCCGCGAGGGTGCTAAC
>CATIWQ010197208.1:0-26411 GCA_949673415.1 Euphorbia schlechtendalii | reverse complement strand
CAAAAATGATTAAAATGCGATACCCGAAGGAAATTAAATCCTAGGCATACATCTAACCTGCATCCACAAAGGTTAGCACGAGGTATATCACATATGTTCGATTTTGATTTTAGCGAGGCCCGTGTGGTCTAATTAAAACATCGATGATTTAAAGTTGTTACTTTAAATAAAAATGGTTCATTTTTATTTACACGTATGTTGGTCGATTTTATTAGTGAAAATGAACGCATGGCAAAGTGCTGAGGACGGTTATCCGGGAACACATTTTGTTCCCTTCGTGGGGGTGACCTAAAATGATGTTTAGAAACGTAAATCTAGGCCAAACATACATGTTAATAAATCACACATAGATCCATGTAATTACAATTTAGAGGTTTGTTACCCCCAATGATGTGTTTTCAGACTTAGAATAGTCTCAGTGGGTCATTCCGGGCTCGAACGATTCGAAACGGAGCGAAACGAAGCAAAACAGCTTTCTGCCAGCACTGATATCATTGATGGCATCATGAGATATCGTTGAACGACATCCCTTGATGTCGTTAACGACATCAACTCCCCAGACCTGTAGTAACCATGCAAAAATAGCAGAACGCAGCAAAAACCATACTCTAAACTTCAAATAACCATACCTTTTGCTATACTTAATGGATTTTGATGATCTTTATCATTATGGAAAGCTCAAGATGTGTAAAATATGTTAATATAAATAAAATATCAAAAAAGATTTAATATAATACTGAAAATCGTGAAAAACAGAATGGTGCGCAAAAAAAGATAATAACCGAAAACAAAATGAAACTTCAAAACGAAAAGAATGTAAATGTAAGCATGACTATAGGAACTCAGAGGCTTACCCAGTAGCTGTGAATCCACTTTGTTTGGTCCACAAAAACACCCGGAAAGTCCTCGTTTCTTTGATTCGATTTTACCGGTTTTCGGCGGAAATGGAGAGTAAAAATCTCCTTTGATGGGAAGGCTGAAACTTCCAGGATTTTGTTTCAAATGAGAAAGGGAAGAACAAGTGTTACTTCCTCCCTTGGATTCGGATCTTAGAAGTGTTCTAAGGATCCAAAGTTTTGGTTTTTTGTTTGTGATTTTTGTGTGTGGGATTTTTTGTGATTTTTACTTTTGATTTGTGATGGCTTTTTGCTGGGATTTTTGGAGGGATTGAGAGCTCTCTTTTCTCTGGAATCCAGCCTCTTCTTCTCTGCCGAATCCCCCTTCTTGCTGCCTCTTTTTCTTTTCTTTTGTGAACTCCCTTCAATCCAAAAGTCTTGGTTGGTTTACCCACCAATTTTTTCTCATTGCCCCATTTTTCCACCCCATGTGAGTTAGCAGCATCTTGACTTCTTCCTTGTTAAAGAAAAGTTTGAATTCTAAGTGAGAAATTGGTGTTTTCGATGGAAAATACGGTGCCAGCCATTTCTGATTGTCTGCATAATCGATATCGTTAACGATGGGGATTGACATCGTTAACGATGTCATGAGATATCGTTAACGATATCACATGATATCGTTAATGATGTCACATGATATCGTTAACGATATTAAGCATATCATTGACGATATTGGTTATTAAAGTGGGCTTTTTATTTTTTGGGCTTTTTAGGAGAATTGCGGCCCAATGAAAATGGCAGATGATTTCTGGATGATTTTGGGACCCTGCAAAATGTGAAAAGCTAACAAGGGAAAAATTATAGCTTCATCATCGAACTCGCGAGTCAGGAGTAAAAATCCTGTGCTCACACGGCCCACCAAGACACAGAGATTCGGGTGTGGGATAAGTTGCTTATTTCTTATGTGATCACTTTATATTACATCTACAAAAAATCGTATTTTCTTAGTTATGAATATTCGCACTTAGGTCGTTTTTAGACTTTATATGCATGATTCACGTATTGCAAAATAATGAACCATCCACAAAGCAGAATAATAAACCATCCACAAAGCAATAAGTAAATACGGAAAATAAATACGAAAAATAAAAATTACAAGGCTTCAAAAAATCGGGGGATGCAACCGCCCGCTAACCTTTTAATTACATTTTCAGTAAAATATGTGCAATACCCGAAGGAAAGTAAATCCTAGGCATGCATCTAACCCGCATCCACAAAAGTTAGCACATGGGATATCACATATGTTCGATTTGATTTGAGCGAGGCCCGTGTGGCCTAATTAAAACATTGACGGTTTAAAGTTGTTATTTTAAATAAAAATAGTTCATTTTTATTTACACGTATGTTGGTCAATTTTATTAGTGAAAATGACCGCATGGAAAAAGGTGAGGTCTGTTATCCGGGAATATATTTTATTCCCTTCGTGGGAGTATTCTAACATAAAAATTAAAAAAAATAAAAAATGAAGAGAATTATAACATTATTTACAATTATAAGGAATAAAAATAATTCCTATGCCAAAAATAAAAATTAGAAAGAAATGAAGCAGATGAAAGCACGGAATCCGCAATTCTAGGAACTCGAAGGCTTACCCTTGCGGTATGAATCCACTTCGGCGTATCCGTTCGATCCCCGGGAGTGTTCCTCGTTCATTTTGGTGAAATTGTTGATGTAAAAGTCCAAAAAATCTTCGTTTAATTCTTGGAATTTTAGTGTAATTTTATTGGAAAATATGTGTTTATTTATCCAAAAGATAATCAGACCTGGGTTCTAAATTTGTTTTAGACCCGAGAATATCTGAGGATTTAAGAAGAAATAGATGAAGAAATTTGATTAAAAGATGAAGAGATTTGGGATCCAAATGTGTTTTGGATCCGAGAAAAAATAAATAGGGGAAAAGAAAGTATTGTTTGTATTTTTTTATCTGAAAGAGAGAATTTTTCTCTGAATTTTCAAGCCCCCTTCAATCTAAAAATGTCCAACTATTTATAGAAAAATCTAGGAAAATCCAAAAAAGGCAAAAAAGTTTGGCGGGGTCACCAAAGAGTTTGGCGACCTCGCCAAATAGGCTAGCGACCTCGCCAGCCACCTTTGGCGAGGCTGACCAACCTCGCCAAAGATGTTGGCCGGCCTCACCAAAGAGGCTGGCCAGCCTCGCCGATAAGTCTGGCGAGCTCGCCAAACTCCCTAGTGAGGCTTGCCTCGCCAGCGGGTCTGGCGAGGCTCACCAGACCCCTGGCGAGCCTCGCCAGAGTTTAGTGAGGTTCGCTAGGCTTTCTGGGGAGTCCGGATCAGGTTTTCGGCATCGTTTTTGGATTTTTGTTATGTATTTTTATATTTTTAGTTAATTTCTAAATCAAAGTCCTTTTAAATTCAGCGACGAGGAAGACTCCTATTTGAAGATCGTCGGACGGTCGAAAATCATGTGATTCGAGGATAAATATCCCGAAAAGCCATCATCATTGAATGTACGAGCTAGTACAAAATCCTGTGCTCACACTTAGTACTCAATTAATTTCACTATCCTAATCAGTTTGTTATTTTCAAAACATTTTAAGTACTGTGAGGTACTATTAACTTGGGTTTAACACATTTCAGCCCATGCTCATAGGTTGAACATGGCCAAATAGATCTAGGTGGAGGAGCTCCAACGGTCTCTTAGTTACTATGATGTTTATAGACCTAAATGACTTTTTAACTCGCTTACCAAGTTGGCAAGCTGAGCAAAGTCTATCTTTCTCAAAGCTGATACTGGGTAAACCCACAACTAGTTACTTTTTGGCTAATTTGGACAGAATGTTCATATTTATATGACCCAACCTTCTATGCCAAAGCCACGAGTTATCCTCCTTAGATACAAGATAAATATTAGTGGAGCTTGGGGATAAATCAATCATTTACACATTATTAATTCTAGGAGCAAAGAGTATAGTTGAGTCAATCTTACAACCGATAACTGAGCAACATGTTTAGTCGAATGTAACCTTCCTACCTTTATCACAAAGTTGGTCTATGCTTAGAGAGTTGAACTTAAGTCCTTTAACTAGAAACACCTCTTCAATTGAAGGAGCAACATTGACAATGCCACATCTAATAATCTTCCCTTTTTGGTTGTCTCAAAACTGACACTTCCATTTTTTTTACGCTACATTGAGATGAACTGACTTTCATCTCCATCATGTGCCTAGAGTATCCATTATCAAAATACAACATTCCAGTGTCATTAATGGATCTTAGGCTCACCTGCAAAACAATTACATTTTCTTAGGTACCCATGCTTTCGAGCTAAGTCCTCCCTTGTTAGTAGTGCTTAAATTAGTTTAGTCATACTCATCATAATAACCATTTGTATGCCTACACATTATTGTGGCATGTCCAGCTTTGCCACAAAAGCCACACCGCTTTTGCTTTAGGCTAGCTCACTTTCTTCTTTTTAGAGAAATTCTTCCTCTTAGAATTGCAAGTTTTGTTACTCAAAGTTGGACTATTGTTTAGAGAAGGAACCTATTTCTCCTTTAAAGTTGTTATCTCAGTAGTCAACTCATCTAATTGCTTAATGAGCTTTATGTTTTGACATTCATGATATTCAGCTTTTTCTTAAAGAAAGTGGATATCAAGAGATAAGGAAGCAATTGTATCTTCCTAATCTTCACTTCTTCTCACTAGCTCCTTGACATTCTTGCTAGATTTATTAGTCAGCTTCATCAAATCAAAGAGTACCTGGGTGAACTATTCTATTGCAAAGGGATTTCAGGATATACCTCAGTTTGTTGAGTTTTCCCTTTATTGCACTCAACTTCAGAGTCAGCAGTGATTGAATTACTCTTGGAAGTAGATGTTGAGCTCTTTCCCTTAATCATTCTTAATCGCCATCAAGTAGAGGTTGGAGGAATTGGTAGCTTCTTTATCAGATGATGAAGACTCCTCAGAATTGCTCTAAGTTGTAGCAAGTGCCTCAGTTTTCTTAGCAAACCTCTTCTTGAATCTGTCCTTTTTGGATTTAGGACAGGATGACTAGATATGGCCCTTCTCGCTATAGTCAAAACACTTTATGTCTTTGTTATGCTTATTCTTTGGTTCTTCCTCAGCTCCGCGCCGATGTTGAGTTAACATGGTTTTACTTGGAAATTTCTTCTTGGGGAATTTTCCATCCTTCTTCATGAAGTGCATCGTTAGAAGTGCCATCTACTCACTGTTGGTGGATTCATCTGAAGAGTCAACTTTCAAGACAATGGCTCTTCCCTCTTTCTACTTGCCTTTACTCCTTTTGGAGTCATCGGGATATTTTCTCAAGGACATTTTCTAAGTTAGCAAGGTGCCTATAAGCTCATCATAGCTATAGGTCTTCAAGTCATGAGCTTCCTCAATCGTGCTCTTCTTAGCATCCCAGTCAAGAGTGAGAATACGAAGAATCTTCTTCATCGTTTCTTCTTCGGCAAACTCCTTACCCAATCTCTTCATATCATTAATGATATTAATGAACCTGATATTCATGGGTTAAATACCCTTGCTAGCACCCATCTAGAATAGCTCATACTCTTTGAGTATGAGGTTGATCTTGGACTACTTGACCTTGTCGGTCCCCTCACAGGTGATCTCCAGCTTTCTCTAGATTTCTTGCACTATCTTGTAGCTTGAGACCTTGTTAAACTCTGTAAGATCTACCACAGAATGTTAGAAATTGATGGTTTCTGCATTCTCTTTGAGAAGTTTTAGGTCAGTGTCATCATAGTCTTCTAGATCAACTAGGACTCGCTCCCCATGCTGCACAATTGTGGGAACTCTGGGGCCAAGCTCAATAGCTAGCCATGCTTGCATGCTTTGTGATTGGATAAAGTTTTCGATATGATTTTTCTAGAATGTATAGTGTTGGCCATCAAACAGTAGAGGCTTGGTTACAGAAATTCCTTCTTTAAGGAGTGTTGTCTGTCCAAAGTCGAGAGAAAAGTTATTATAAGCAATAAGGATCTTTAACTCAAAGATGATGAGTCTTAAAACTGAGCATTCGCTCTGATACCACTTATTGGTTTGAGATAGCTTAAATAACACAGTAGATGGGGTGAATGCAGTTACTTGGTTCTTTTTATGATTTATAAATTTTTTTTCCGAATTCAATTTTTAGATGAGTGCTGGGTAACTTGTGCTGAGTGCAGGTCTAAATATTATAAACTACTCAACTTCGCTGACTTAGTATATCTCCAATCTGTGCTGAGTACTTTACTCAGTTTGGATTGGTTTTTCAAGCTAAACTTATAAATAGAGAGAATGATGAATGAGTAAGATGCTATAAAAATAGATGATAAAGGTTAGAACTTCAACACCTGAGATTTTATCCTGTTTCGGCCCTGACCCTACCTCCAATCCCAAGATTCCTTTCTGAGCTTTAATCCACTAGTGTTTCTTTCCTTCCTAAGGCGGAGAAGCCTTTATAGTGGGTGGACTCTATTATAGAAAGTACATTTCTTTCTAACTACCACTCAATCACAGTTTAGGTACCCTTCCTAAACTATCACTCAGATTTGAATTGAGAGTTTGCGAACTAAGGATTTCAACTTATAAAAATCATTGAATCCTTTTACAATGTTAAATCTAAGATGGTTTCTCTCTATTACAAACTGATTTGACAAATGAGTGTTTTCTTAGAATGCTTGATTTGGAATTTCTGAATGCTGGGAATATTTCTACAGTATTTCAGCTCTTTAAGAAATTCAAGGTGATTCACCAAGTTTGAACGTCTGCTTCAGTCTTCTATTTATAATTGAGGTTCTTGGAAGTAGCCGTTGAAAACATTTCATCCTAACTTGAACTTCAATTTCTCTTCTCTTCACAACTTTCGAATTTGTCAATTTGAAACAAATTCTAGGATGTTTAGAGATTCAAACATTGAAGTGAGAGATTAATCCGTTAATCTTGATGCATCAAAAACTTGTTTACATCAAGCAATTCTCATCTAATAGAGAGACGCGTAAGATGTAAAGTGGAAGCTTGTGATTACTCTAGTTGCTGACATTGCACAGTTGCGCGAAGATAGTGAAATGGCGTATGTCAGAAGATACCTTTTACGTTGGATACTAGCGAGGAATCTCCAACATTCCATACTGATACCTTTTCGTTCAAAGGACCACTTGAATATCTTCTTTACTTTCAACGCTTTTTCTCTTGAAACGCATCAAAGGCATATTCCCTCTCTCATAGACTAATTAATTTTCTAAGTGACAATAAATTGTAATAGAAAACTGGAACAAACAACACATTTTCAAGTCTGATTTTCTCATACACATATATTCCATATGAGTTACACTTTTAATGGTTCTATCTGGTAGTACCACTTCATGCACATTAGAGACTTTGTTCAATTTGTTAAATGCATTCCTTGTACATCACATATGTGTACTTGCACCATTATCAAGAATCTAAGTGATATGATTATTGTGTATAGTGGACTCACTAAAATCCAGCAAAAGTTGAAAAATCTATATGCGTTGGAGTTTTTGGAACTTGCTTTCCCTTAATTATCTTGGAACTTGTACACCAGTAAGGATAGCCTATGAACTCAAAGCATTCATCCTTTGTATGTTTTGTTTGTTTTCAATGATCATATAAGAGATTTTCGAATTTCCTTTGTCTTTTAAGTAGTTAGCACTTTCTACACACTTTGCTCCAATACTAAGATTGGCTATTTCTAGTGTTCTTTTAGGCTTCACTTCATGTTGTCTTTCAATTTTGCTAATCATAGAGTACACTTTATCAATGTTAGGCAAAGGATCCATCATTTTGATATTATCTCTCACATGACAATAAGTATCATCAAGTCCCATCAAGAACTTTATCATCATATCCTCTTCTATCTGATCTACAATTCTTCCAACTGTGTTGCAATCACATGTGCTGCCAGCTCCAAATTTGCATTTTGGAATAAGCCTAAGAAGCAGCGTCTCATCCCAAAATCTTTTAAGCTTGTTGAAATAGAGTGACACAGATGTGAGTAGATGACATTTTGGACCCATGCAGTTGTAGTGAGGCGCCAACTCTGTGACATGGGGTATGGGGGTTTTAACGAGAAAGATGGAAAAAATTTTTAGAAAGACTCGAGGCTTAAATCTCTAGCCTACATTATGGAGTTACCACCCGGATCAGCTCTTTTGAGAAATTCGATACAGTTTAGAACTGTTAAGCCTAAAGTGCAACGTAGTATAGAGATTCCAAGTTATCCTCTTGGTTATTATTTGAGTTTGAATTACATACAAGAAATAAGCTTTAATGTATTTCAATTATTATTAGTCATTTTTTATTTATGTTGAGTGATTTAAAGAATTCGCAAGCGGGAAAGCGATAAATAAATAAATAGGATAAGTAAACACATAGAGAAAAACAAATAAAGCCAATAAAGTAAAAGACATCTAATGTAAGAGGATAGGGATTAATTAATACAGTTTTTGGGGTAATACAAATTATCTTAAATACATGTTTTATCTACAAATATATTGATTTTTACAAAACAATACTCGTTTGAATAAAATCTTAACATACATCTAACCTGCATCCACAAAGGGTTAACACAATTAATACAGCACACCACAAATAGGGTTAGTAATACCTACAAGACTCAATTAATCATGCAATTAATTAGATTATGGTGATTTTTATAAGCATTGCGCTCGAATGATTTTTAAAAGTGGATATTCGAGTTTCCAAATGATTTTTCTTGAAAAAGTGATTATTTTTAAACCTAATTCTTGCTCATTTTAATTATTTGAATATGTTACATGGCATAAAGTATGGTTGGTTATCGAGGAATATTGATTCGTATTGTTAGGTATGCCTAAAATGGAGCAAAAAATAAAAATCTAGGAGAAAAAATAATTAAAGTGGTGTTTTGGTCGAAAAATAGATTGACGCCCCCACAGTTTGGCCGGCGGTGGCCTAACTAACCACCTCTTAGACCCGCATCGATCTAGTTTTCAAGCGGTGGTCCTGCTACCAATAGGGGTGTTGGCCGAACTAGGGAGGCCTCGAGAATCCCTTTGATTTTCATCAAAATTTTGTGTTTCTAATGCACAAGATGGGTGAAAAATGGACTTTTAAACCAAAACAAATCTATTTAGAGCAGTGCCTTTTCAATAGTACCGACGGGGGCCTAGTTTCTCATTGCCCCTATAGTTAACTAGAGGGGCGCCGGTCCGACTAGAGGAGAGTCGGTTCAGTTGGAGAGGAGCCAGTCCAACTAGAGGGGCACCGGGCTATTAAGCCATTTTTCTCCCTCAAACACTTAAAATATACATACAATTAAGCCAATAAGTCTAAAAAAACGTAGAAACTTACTCCTTTGACGTTTCGTCAACACTATGGAGCTAAAAAGTCAAGAAAAGAGTCCTCTAAAGCCTTTTATGTTGATTTGTTGATTTTTATTGCAAAACTCCAAGAAAAATGATGAAAAAATGCTAGAGATGGTGGTTTTTGGTGATTTTTGTTCTTAAGAAAGGTAATGAAGAGATTTACCCAAAGTTTTACGAGCTTAAACCAAGAGGAGTTCAAGAGAATGATAAAAAATCATTTAAAGGAAGATTTTCTCCATTTTTTCTAGAACTTGCTCACTAAGTATTTTATTTTCTCTCTAACCACACAAAAATCCAAAAGTGGCTGAAAATTAGTTTCCCCTTCTCTCCTCAAAGTTTGAACCGATTTATACCTATTTAGATCGGTTAAAAAAGTGAGGGTAAAGTGGGAAAAACATCAAAAAATAGTAAAAAGGGAAATCTAGGTTATTACCCGGTACCCCTCCAAACAAAACTAGTGTTGATCCAACCATTAGACTGTTGTGAGCGGACAACACGGAGCAGTGGGCCAAGAGCGCGTGGAATGGGAGGCGCGGTCCACCGGGGAAAATTTTTTGGTAAAGAAAGCAAAAACATTTTTTAGATTGGTCGAACCCGAATCCGCTTTCTCTTAGTGTAGAGTCATCACCTGGATTAGCTCTTTCTAGGAATTAGAGTCTTGTGAGGCTTAACGTTTGGGGGACGGCCCACTAAGACACAAAGATTCGGGTCCGGGATAAGTTGCTTATTTCGTAAGTGATCACATTATATTGCATCTATAGACCAATTAATCTTTGATAAACCAATTGATTTTCAATGGGAGACATATGTGTAACTCATATGGGAGATATATGTGTATGAGAAAATCAGACTTGAAAATGTGTTGCTTGTTCCAGTTTTCTAGTACAATTTATTGTCACTTAGAAAATTAATTGGTTTATCAAAGATTGAAGTGATTACAAATTTATTTTTTTGTTCGTACTGCTTTTTATTGATTTATTTCTTTCACCTATGCTTGATAGCAATTGTGTAAGACTTGGTTGATTTGGTAGATCGGCCGTCATCCATATCCATGACTTCATTTGTTGTTTCGTTCAGCTTTTCTGATCTATTGGTTGGTGCTCATGCTACTTTGCTGGCTTGAGGTGTATGTGATGATGGGTCTTGATTATCAGTGTAATGATTGCCCCACAAATGGTTGCGAGCTGTGTGAAGAAGTTGTTGATGTGTCCAATGATATGACTCCTTTTTGTCTTTAGTATTACACCGGTTGTTTGACCCTTTAAGGGGGCTTCATTTTGCTTGATTGCCCCACGAATGGTGGTGGAGTTGTTGACGTGTTCAACGATCTGACTCCTTCTTTGTGACATTGCATCGGTGGTTTGGTATTTGTTGACAATTTAGCCTTATCCTAGCTTTGATCATTTTGATCTTTACGTGCTTCGTTCCTTTGATTGACTGATTTAATAGTCAGTGGACATTTTGTGGTTGGAGATCTTTCCATTGATCTTTCATCTTTGTAAGATGAAGCAATTGCTATCACGCGTTATCTAAGTACATGTGTTTATCTCTCGCTTTCTCTCAAAAGTCAAACCATTTGAAATTACAGTGACTTTGGGGAATCCATTTATACCCAAATTAATTTCATGACATGATGTGTCACATATGCTAAAAATAATATGTATATGTTTATGAGAATGTGCGATGTCATTGATAGAATATTAAGCAAATAAACAAAGTTCAATTTATTTAGAATTCATTCAAAAAGCCTTGTAGGCAGAGTAGCTAAATGTTAATTTATTACATCATCTTCTTCCGATGCTAGTTCCCCCCCAGATGTATCAATGGATTCGAAGTACTCCATCCTATCTGCCTTCTCAAACACTTCTTGATAGCACAAGAAGATGTCTGATCCAAACTTGTTCCTGCATGATGGCAGTGCACTATCCAGAAGCTTGTTTATCATCTCTGGTAGAGTTAAGCGAGCCCTAAACCTGACCTGTGTGGTCATCCAACTCGCATAGTAGGATTTGAAGCTCTCACCCTGACTTTGTCTTATAGCATCCAGATGTTGCATTGTGGTTTCCATCTGAGAGTTGAAACCATAATGCCCCAGCATAGCTTGAGCGAGGCTATTCAGATTGTTAGCTATGTTTAGCAGAAGGTAGTTATACCATTCATTGACTTGGTGGCCCAAGGTGACAACGAAGAGTTTAACCATCATCCGATCGCTGACCCTTAATGCTCTCATCACTATTTGATAATGAGTCAACTGAGAGCGTGGGTCGCCAGATCCTACGTACTTCTCAAACTGCGACATTGCGAAGTTCAGGGGCAAGCTGTCTTCATCCCCGATTATCAGTTGTGCAGGGTATGTGTTCCTTAGGTGGCCATCCTGAGTGGCCAAGAACTATTGCCATAGTTCCGCCATTCCTGGTTGTTGAAGGATGGCGTTCCTTGCACTTGGATAAGAGCCATATTGCCCCTAGGGATATGCCACAAAATGGGGCAGTTGAGGTGCTTGGAATTGTGAGGCAACCGATGTACTCCAATTAGGAACAAGGTGATCGGTCATTCCTTGGTAGAAAGGCCCTGGTGTGAATGCTGGCTGGATAGTTTGTCCAGGGAAGAATGGATTCTAGTTCAGCTAACTTTGTTCTGCCCTGAACTTATAAAAGGTAGTTGGGGGGATCATGCGTGAAGTAGGAGGTCCCCCTGTCGAATTGACGTTGTTAAGGGTGAATTCTAGGCCCTCTCGATGTGTTGGCGAATGAGCGATGCTAGCTGTTCGCTATTGGAAAAGGTATTCAAGGCAATTGCAATCTTGGCGCTCACCGATGACTACTGAGAATTTTTTCCAGTAAAGACAGGGTGATCCTCCCTCGCACCTTCTTCTTGCGGATTGGCCATGATAGACGTGTGTTGAACTGAATCTAAATTAGAACACCATTCCTCACTTGAGTCAGTGTACGGAACCCCCTCCAGATTGTCCACAATTGGAGAAATACGGACCAGGCGTCGAGTAGGCCTTTGCCAAGCTAAGATACACAAGCAGAGGGTCAAATGTGCATGTAAAATTCATGACATGACTCGTGATGTGAAAAATACGTGAGATGTTTAATGTTATGGCTGCATTCACAAGGGGTTAGCATGCCATGATGTGCATTAACATGTATGTCAATCCATTTGAAACAAACAGGTTAGTCATTAGGTAAAAGTGAAAACATGTGGAAATGAAAATCCAACATCGGGGGTTGGATTTGAGACTTGTACAATGTCTGTGTGACATTGTGACATAAGTGATGTAAGTGAGCTGACTAAGTTACCTATGTGGTAATAAGTCAATGGTTTAAGGTTTTGTACTATGACTAGGTCTCATGGAATGAGGAGGTCAAAATTGTTTCGGGTAAGTGGTGTAACATACCCTAATAAAATGAAAACAACTACCGTATATAGCTATCTAAGGAATGATTTAGTTATTTTTACCCAATTAGGGTAGAGTTTTGGATGCCTATGCGGTCACCGCTATTTGAGTGTATGTGGTGATGCATGAATTATTACCTCTTATGGGTGAATGATTCGGGTATGAAGCATATACCCTTGTAGATTTGGTAAGGTAAGACTTTTGAAGTAAGCTTACCTCGTGTGGGCTTAGGTTAGGACATCAACTGGGATATCCTTTAATGTGGGAAATGGTTTGGGTAAGTATTTGCACCTTTTATGCTTTTGGTGTGTATAACTACCCTGGAAGGCCTATGAGTTAGACGTCTAGTGGACATCTCGAAGGTAATGTGTGGGATATATTATCGCCCTTTATGGGCTAAGTGTCGGATGTCATGTGGACATCACACAGTAAAAGAAAGTTATGTTTGCCATGTACAGGCTAATAGCGGGATGTCAAGTGGACATCTCGCTGAAAAGGGGTAAGTGATGTTTATAAGTGTTTTTGTGTAGTCTTAGTTTCAAGCAATCCTAAGTATGTGTGATGCCGATTTGGCATGATGATGAGAGGATGTTATGTTATCTCATTTTAATATGATGAGTGTGTGCATTCAAGTGTCTGCACTAAGCTTCGTGGTTAGCATGACATTTGTACAATAATAAGTACATAACACATAGCATGCAACGTTCAATCTTCCAACCATATAACTCCCGCGTGCAGGTTTTTGGTTGGTCTCTATCTTAAGTTTGGTTCATCTTAGTACCATGAAGATATTAAGGAGCGCACCTGTAGAAAAATATAATGCATGGTCGTTTGTTGGGTAACACCTTAGGGAAAATGCCTATGGGTTATTTACATGAGGCTCGTAAATGGGTTGTTGACATAGAAGGTTCTTGTTACCCTAAAATACACTCGAAGCCTCTCCCCAAATGGGTTCGAGGGAGGAACATGCGATCTGGCAACAAGTGCTCCACTCGCTCAAGTACTATCTTTTCTCAAGGAGGCAGATTAGTACAAGAGAAAGTTTTGCTGTAATAGGGTACCTTAGACTTATGGGCTAATCCCTTCTATTGCAATGCGTTATTATGAATATGTAATAATTAAGAGAAAACGGAATAATGTGATCAATAATTTTTAGCACTTATCCAAAATCTAAAATCTTTGAAAATCAAGTTTTTAGAAAAATCCCCAGCGGAGTCGCCACTGTGAGCGGACGACACGGAGTGATGGGCCGAGGGTGCGCGGGATGATAGGTGCGGTCCACCGGGGTGTTTAAAAAAGGGT
Source organism: Euphorbia schlechtendalii (assembly GCA_949673415.1). Taxonomy (NCBI): domain Eukaryota; kingdom Viridiplantae; phylum Streptophyta; class Magnoliopsida; order Malpighiales; family Euphorbiaceae; genus Euphorbia; species Euphorbia schlechtendalii. Next base: position 12,474 of record CATIWQ010197208.1, on the reverse strand, counting down.
GCACTGGATAGTGGACCCGGGAAAAAATTTTGGTAGAAAAAGCGAAAACGTTTTTTAGATTGGTCGAACCCTGAATCAACCGTCTCTTAGTATGGAGTCGCCACCTAGATTAGGTTTTTCTAGGAATTAGAGTCCTATGAGGCTTAATGTCCGGGGGATGGCCCACTAAGACACAGAGATTCAAGTCTAGGATAAGTTGATTATATCATTAGTGATCACATTATATTACATCTATAGAAAACCGTATTTTCTTAATTGTGCATATTCGCATTTAGGTCGTTTTTGGAGTTTATGTGCATGATTCACATATAGAAAAAGTAGTAAATCAAAGTAGTAAATAAATGCGGAAAGTAAACGCGGAAAAATAAAGATTACAAAAATTACAAAACCTTGGGGGATGCAACCGCTCGCCTAATCTATTAATTACATTTCCAAAAAATGATTAAAATGCGATACCCAAAGGAAAATAAATCATAGGCATACATCTAACCTGCATCCACAAAGGTTAGCACAGAGGATATCACATATGTTCGATTTGATTTTAGCAAGGCCCGTGTGGCCTTATTTAAACATCGACGATTTAAAGTTGTTAATTCAAATAACAATTGGTTCATTTTTATTTACACGTATGTTGGTCAATTTTATTAGTGAAAATGACCTCATGGAAAAGTGGTGAGGACTGTTATCCGTGAATATATTTTATTCCCTTCATGGGGGTATTCTAACATAAAAATTAAAAGAAAAGAAATGAAAGATGAAGGCGAAGGTTACAACATTTATAATAATAAGGAATAAAAATAATTCCTAGGTTCATATATAAAAATCAGAAAGAGATGAAGCAGATGATGAGTGTGGAATTCGCAGTTCTAGGAACTCAGAGGCTTACCCTTACAGTATGAATCCACTTCGGCATATCCGTTCGATCCCCGGGAGCGTTCCTCGTTCGTTTTGTACTTATTGTGGTTTAATGTGGACAAAATAAATGTTTATTTATCCCAAAAGATAATCAGACTCGGGTTCTAAATTTATTTTAGACCCGAGAATATCTGAGGATATTTTGAAAAAAAATAGATGAAGAAGTTTGGGATCCAAAGGTATTTTGGATCCAAGAAAATATTAGAAGAAAAGATAATATTTTTGTTGTAGTGTTTTTCAGTGTTTTTTTTTATTTTGAAAAGAAGAATTTTCTCTCATATTTCGAGCCCCCTTCAATCCAAAAATGTCCCGAATTTATAAAAATTCGGGACGAGATAAACCAAGCTCGCTGGACTCTCCAACGAGGCCTCATTGGGGAGTCCAGCGAGGTGCTGGAATTTCCAGTGATTTGCTGGAAATTCCAACGTTCGCTGGCTCGGCGAACCATGGGCTAGCCTGTTCGGCGAGGCCATTTTGGCCCGATATTTTTTAATTTAAAATATTTTTTTTTCAAATTTTATTTATTAATTAACCAACTTTTATTATTTCTTTTTTTTTCTAAATTAAGTTTTTAACCAGCTTGGCGACGAGGAACATTCACATTCGAAGATCTTCAGATAATCGAAAATTATGTGATTCGAGGATAAATATCCTGAAAACCCGTCATCATTGAATGCGCGAGCTGGTAAAAAATCCCGTACTCACAACCACCACCGGTCCAGTTAGACCGTTGTACGGGCACCGGGGCTCGATGATCCCTTGAGGTCCCTGTTTCCTCGAACAACATTGAAAACTTATTATTGTTTTAATTTTTTATGTATTTTTTAATTTTTCTAACCTATGAAATTTAATTTTTAATATTTTTTATTTATTTAAATTGAATGAAGCAAGACTTTTAAGGCTAAAAACACTTGTTTGACTCCTAGCATGTAAGAAGTGAACTAAACCTATGAAATAAAATTATCAAATAATTAAATTAATTATTTTAACATGTGATATATGTTTGAAAGATCAGGAGAACTTATTTCAATGACATCTTAGCCACGATTATGAGTATACAAAAGTATGGAGATAAAGTATTAAACAATAAGCTTTCATCATCGTTTCACGAGAGACCAAGAATCACGTGCTCACAACAGACATTTTCTCTTGCTGAAACATAATAATTTCTCTTTTGATGTTATAGAGTAAAGGACCATTACAGTCTCCAAATCAATGATTGATTATCTTCCATAACTCTTTAGTTGAGTTAGAGTATGTAAATCTTTCCACAAGATCCTTTGAAATTGTATTCAATATCCAAGAAATGATAACAAAGACATTTATTTTCCATTTTTTATGCTCTGTAGTTCCTTCACTTGGAAACTCATAATCCTCATCAATGCAAACCTATTTTTCTTTATGTAGAACCCAATTTAATAGTACCTCATTGTATTCTAATGTTTTAGAAATAGAAAACTATCTAGGATAGTGAAATTAATTGAGTACTGAGTATACTCTTAATTAATGAAGCTGACTAGAGTTTGTTTAAGGGAAAACAACTCAGTTTTGCTGAGTAATTAATTACATTACGGCTTAGAGTAGGAAAAGGTGAGTTTGTGCTGAGTACTACGTAGTTTAGAAGTATATCAACTCAGTTATGCTAAGTTAGGTTTTATTAATTAAAAGATGTTTTCTTTGACACTAAGGTATTAAATGATACACGTGATATTAACAAATTCTGTGAGAAATGGAATATTCCTTAGATATTTTTCAGGATAAATAACGCTGAAATTAAGGAACATTTTCAGTGGTCCTCACAAGACAAAAAGTGTCAGTACGGAATGTCGGGATTCCCTCACTAAAGTCCAAGATAAAAGGAATCTTCTGAAATGAGCCATTTTCCAGTGTTTCCACGTGTCTCTACCAACGTCAGCAATTCAATCAATCTAAATATTCCACGTTGCATTATCGTGCACCTCTCTCAACTGAATTTCTTGAAGACAAAACAAGATTTTGTCAACGGAATTTTATTGCACCTCAACATTCAAATTTCTATCTCTAAACGTCCTAGAATGTCTCTCCAATGGGAAGATTCGAAAGATAAGAAGAGAAGAGAAATTAAAGATCATCAACCTCAAAAAGTTTGCAACGGCTACTTCATAGAGCTTCAACTATAGATAGAATACTAAAGCAGACGTTCAAACGTGGTGAATCACCTCGAATTTCTTTTAGAGCTGAAACTCTACGAAATTACTCGTTGGTGATTGTGGATGACATCATGAGATTCACTTGGGTAGCCTTAATGAGTAGCAAAGATGAAACATATGAATCTTTTATCAAGCTCAGTAACCAGATAAAGAATGAAAAAAGAACTAAAATCAGTAGAATTCAAAGTGATCATGGATGTGAATTCGAGAATTTCCATTTTGAAGAATTCTGTTCAGTACATGGTATTGACGACAACTTCTCTTCTCCCTATACGACTCAACAAAATAGGGTTGTAGAAAGGAAGAATAGAACCATAGTTGAAATGGCTCAATCCATGTTACGTGATAACAATCTACAAAAGTATTTTTGGGGAGAAGCTAGTAACACAACCTGTTATATCTTGAATCGAGGTTTTAATTCACCCAATTCTTGAGAAGACACCCTATGAACTTTGGCAAGGGCGCAAGCCTAAGATTGGTCATCTCAAATCATTTGGTTGTAGGTGCTTTATTCTTAATACCAAGGAGCGGTTAGGTAAGTTTAATCCTAAGTCTGATGAAGGTATCTTTTTAGGATACTCAACTAATAGCAAGGCATATAGAATATATGTCAAAAGAACCGGCCTATTAGAGGAGTCTATGCATGTAGATTTTGATGAAACTAACAATGCAGATCGACGTCCATCTGATGAAGATGAAGGAGTACCCCAATAGCAAGATCCACTCAGTATGCCACCCTCTGTACTGACCATCCCAGCACAAGAACCTGAAGCTGAGGAAGCCAAAGATGATGAGGATCTTTCTATCAACTTCAACGATGGTGAAGATCAACCTCTACCTCAGCATCCCGTTGTTAATCCTCCAATTGTTGATCCGAGTCTTTCGAGAGAGATTAGAGTTCATCGTAACCATCCACTTAGTTGATGATGTTTATAATCCAGTGATGACTTGAGGTCATCTCTATAAGATGATGAGTTATCCAGTCTTCATATCATTGATCGAACCTAAGAAGTTTGAAGCTGTAGAAGGAGATGATTATTGGATGATCGCAATGTATGAGGAGCTGGATTAGTTCAAGCGCAATGATGTCTAGGATCTAGTTCCAAAGTTGAAAGGGAAATCAATTATTAGAACAAAATGGGTTTTCAAGAACAAGCTAGATGAAGATGGCTTTGTTGTTACGAACAAAGCCAGGCTTGTTGCACAAGGCTACAATCAGCAAGAAGGAATCGATTATGATGAGACTTATGCTCCTGTAACCCGGCTAGAAGCAATTCAAATCTTGTGTGCTTTTGCATCTCATATGAACTTCAAATTATTTCAAATGGATGTTAAGAGTGCATTCCTGAATGGACTCATTCAAGAAGAAGTCTATGTTCGCTAGCCTCCAAGCTTTGAAGATCCAAAGAATCTTGAGCATGTCTTCAAACTGAAGAAGGCTCTCTATGGATTGAAGTAGGCTCCTACAGCTTGGCATGAGAGTCTAACCAATTTCTTGATCAGCAAAGGTTATGAAAGAGGAAAAGCAGATTTAACTCTGTTTATCAGGCGAAGGAAGGAAGATTTGTTGCTAGTCTAAATATATGTTGATGATATCATATTTGGAGTAACTGATGAGAAGCTGTGCAAGGAGGTCAGCAAGCAGATGAAGAGTGAGTTCAAAATGTCTATGATGATACCTACTTCACCAGAGTGGAATGGGCTGATAATCTAGATTTCGGTCCAGTTTATGAGGGGGACTATGAAGGGCTGTTGCTCAACAAAACCATGCATCAGATCATCAAACAACTGCACCTGAGTTCTTTCCTAAAGATGGAGGGTCCTACTATCACAGGGCTCATTAGGGCATTTTACTCAAATCTCTACACCATCCAGGGATTTGATGATATCTTAATGATGGATTTTGGGGAAAAATCCACCCTAATTTGTGCGAGGCTGATTGGAAGTGTTCTAAACATGCCCAACAAGGGCACTCAACTTTGAAGGACCAGCGACGAAGATAATGTGGTGATTCTTGAAGATTGGGAGCTCCCCATGAATTATGTATCGGGGGAGATAGCAACCAATGGGATGAGTTGAACCACGAGGATGTGCCACAAACTTGTGGTGAAGCTACTATTACCAAAAATAGGCTCAGTGACTAGCAACACCTACTTTAGGAGGTGTGTGGTCTACCATATAGTAGAGGGTAAGAAGCAAAATTGGACAGTAATGATCCTTTTACATCAGACCAAGCTGACTACCGTCTATCACTATGGTTACCTCATTATAGAGCTAATGAGGATAGCGAAAGTCGACTTGGCTTAGTTTTTTTGGGAGTCTGGTGAAATAGTGCTACTAGTAAAAAAGTGATTCGAAATGGCGCATTTCAGCAAAATGGTTCACAATCAGGTGCACGCTACGTACAATAAAGCACAATAGAAGTGAAAGTTGAAGAGTGTACCGATATTGGTGCCTATGGGCATCCTAAAGGAGGATGAATATGGATTCATGGTGGACTTCAATGAAAGCGATGACTCTGATAAGCAACCCATATCTAGCATCTTGGAGAAAGAAGGTACTTAGGAAGGAATGTACTTTTTGTAAAATTGTGTCTACCCGTTGTAAACGCTTCTTCGCCTAAGTAAGGAACGAACACTAGTGGATTAAATATCGGAAAAGGTATCCGGGGACTGGAGGTAGGCTAGGGGCCGAACAAGGATAAAATTCAGGTGTTGAAGGTCTAAACTTTTGCTTTTAGCTTTTACTTCGTTCAACTCATTCATCATCTCTCTTTGTTTAATCGTTTTGCTTGAAAAACCAATCTGTGTTGAGTAAAATACTAAGCAAGAGATTGAAGATAAACTGTGCCAACGAAGCTGAGTAGTTTATGCAGTTTTTATATCGCAACTCATCACACATATAAAAGCTAACTTGGCGAAATAGATTTTTATAAAACCTTAAAAAGTAACCAAAATTCGCATTCACCCCCCTATGCGGTTGTTTACAAGCCGTCTAAGGACCAACACTTTAGCAGTTAGAGCTCATGTCATCGAGTTCTTCCTTGCAAAAAAATTATTGCTTCCAGTTAATTGCGTTGAGATTAACACAATACCTGGATTATCAGTAGCTTGATTCTTCTCAGAATTTTCTCCTTCTTCATATAGAATTTGATCCACTTCATCCATGAATGAATTTGCTATTGCAGTTTCTTTTCTTATATTATTTTTCCTCACCGTGAATTGAGAAAAGATATTTCATTGCTCTCAAAGAATCACAGTACATTTGTTATTGTATTTATACAATATGATGACTAGCTAGTAGCTTACAAGAAAAGCTAAGAAAGGAATAACAAACTAATTGAATTTGGCACCCAAACTAACAACTTGATTGCCCGGTTGGAAATCTTAGTGATGAAGTGAGTTTGATGCACGATTGGTTGATAGCAAACCTGAAACTTAGTTGAATCTGCATTTTGTTGTACTGGCTACTACTTGGTATATGTGTCGTATAGACTTGTTATAAGCTGAAGTATGTGACTCATTTCAAGAGATAAATATGTGTTAAAACATGACCAATAGTTGATACCATTGAATGATAAATTGGTCGTCATATTCTTTTGTTCTCATTCTCATGTTACCAGATTATGATTGAATGTGGCGATTGTAGTTTCATAGCCAATTAAAATCATTTGATTATCAATTGATTTGTGTTCATGTCTTTGTGTTATAAGTGTGTATTATGCGGTCATAGTTTTTGGTAATAACACAATTAAACTTATATTTGTGTTGCGTGAATAGCCGTGGTTTTGGCTGAATGACCACCACAAATCAAATCAGTTCAGTTCAATTCAATTTAGTTATGCGTAGTTATAAATGTATATTAAAATAAGTTCAATTCAACTCATTTCAGTTCAGTTCAGTTTAGTTCAATCAACTTCAATTTAGTTCGGCTTGATTTAATTTATCAATTCGATTTTTAGAAATCGAAAAAACCGAACCTAAGAGTCTTTTAGCCTAATAGTCCTTATTTTGTAAAAAAATAAATTAGCTAATTTACTCTATAAATTTAAATAATCTAATATAAATAAAGAAGTGTGAGGTTGTAAACAAAATTACCAAAAAGTTTGTCACCTTATTTTAAAAAAAAATACAAATAACTTTCTAAGCAATACTAATTTTTGTTAATTGCATTTGGAGCTTTCCATACAAATTGGTACATCTTCATATCTCTGAATTTTTTTTAATATTCTGTAAACATTATTTTTTAAACATGAAAATATATTTTGTTATGGATTAATTTTTGAAGCTTCAAATTTTGTTAATGAAATTGGTTGGGAGACCCAGTAATGTACTCCTGAGTTAAAACAGTAAGTTAATAATAATAATAATGATAATAATAATAATAGTAATGATGATGATAATAATAATTTCTTATTTATATCTCTCATCAGATTTGGTGATGTTTAAATGTCCTAATTAATTATAATTAACTATGAATATGATTCAATGATATTTGTTCAGAATTACATGAATAATTAAATTGAGGATAACATAGTCTAATATTTCTCCATTCAATCATTGTTGAGGACATTAAAGCTTTCATTTAATAGCTATATTAGATAGATCAGATCTGTCCAGATCATAGACACCACAAAAACACATAATAATAAATAAATAATAAAAATAAATAAATTTAATTTAATATAAAAAATATACAAAACAAAAGGTATTTGAAATTTTGTTTTGGAGATGAAAATGTTATCTGTAAGCAGACTTTGTCAAATCCACTCCTTTATTCTTCAGCTTATCCATTCTTATTTATTTCTTTCTTCCCATTCCTTGTCACTATAAAAATCTAAAAATTTAATGTCAATTTTGATTTTTTCTTTTTTTTTCTTTTTCTTTTTTTTTTCTTTTTTTTTTTTTTTTGTAAAATAATGCATATGTATATGTGAGTTGTGAATGAGTTCAACTTCGACTTGTGGTTCTCATGAAAAATAATATTAGAAAATTTTTAAACAAATAAAATGGACTAGTACTCTAAGAGGAGATGTAAACATAACTCTACCGGCATCATCTAAAATATGCCTAATTTAGGATATGTTTAACATGCTTGATTAAAAGCGAATTCAATTCGGTTTCACTTCATTTTTATCCATACAATCAATTGAACTCATTAAAAAATTAAGTGTTTCGAACACACCTTTAAGCGTTTCTAGCTAGACATGGGCACGAGCACCGTCCATGCACACTCTTCATGGAATGAGCTTGGACAAACTAATTTGAGATTAGGTTTGGTCTGGCCCGAACCTAAAGTGGTATGAGTACGGATATAAAACGGGCTTGGTTTTAATATCAAAACCCAAACCCGACTCATCCGACTTGAAGTTATGATTAATATGTTAAATATATATATTTATATTATATAATCATAGTAAAGTCTAAACTCAATTTTGTACTTATACTACAAATGTCATTGAAATAATTTTAATATTATTATTTTATAGTAATAAATATTTAAAAATTTTAATTTAAAATTAATTAATAGACCCTTAAACCGAACTTGGATTTTGATTATTTTATCAAGACCCGGCTTAGGCCGCATATTTTTTCAAGCTAGGTTTCTCATTTTTGGGGAATTATAAGGAATGCTAACTAATTGGATTTAATTATAATTTTATCCTAAATAATATAAATTAGTAATTTTGTCTTATTATATTTCATATTTGAACTTATACCTGAAGTACAATTCTACTAATTAACTATATTCTCTTTCTTAATTAGTTTGAATTTCTTAACTTAAAATGACCAAATCTTTCAAACAGTTAATTTTTTCGAAATGGTTTTTAAGAACATTTTGTTCGTTTCATTTTTATCTTTAAAACAAGATCCAATTCGATATAATTTCGACGAAAAATTTGAATTATAACAGTTTGCATTTTGAGCATCATAATAATTCACAAACTCGTATGATACGCATTATATCACCTAGAAAATAACAGGTATAAAGAAATCTGGTATATTGAAAATTATAACAAAATGCAAACTCGTATAATATGAATTATACCAATTTGAACTTTCAATTTTTTTTATCGAAAGTTTATCAAGTTGGATCTTGTTTTAAAGATAAAAATAAAACGAACAAAATATTCTAAAGAATCGTTTCGTAAAATTAACGGTTTGAGATATATGATCTTTTTAAATTAAGAAATTCAAATTAATTAAGAGAGAAGTTTGTTATTAACAATTTTAGATAAAATTACAATTAAATCTAATTAATTAGACATTCTTATAATTTGTGATAAACTGCCTAAATTATTTATTCATATCATTGCATTTGTGAAAAAAATCCCCTCATTTTTCAGGTAGGCCCGAATAGGCCCATCCACAACCCGGCCCCGCACAAGACTATTGATATCACATCGTTAGAATTATTAAGAAAATATCCAAAATTGTCTGCTCACATGTCACGGTGATAATGAACAGGGTTTTATCGTAAGTAATTTTTTTCTTTCATAACTCTTTTTAATTTGCGCAGAATTTTTTAACTTATTAATTAAAAAAATCTCTTAACGTATTTATTTTTTACATGTCATATATTAGTTTATGATAACAGCCCACCTAACAGCCGATAATCCGCAAGGTCCATTTGGCTCCCGAGGCCCAGTCAACCCATGATGCTGGACAACGATTGTGGTTGTGCAGTTACATTAGGACGGTTAATGCATTATAAGAGCGGTTACCGCCATGATCTCCGCGTGACTTGAGCAGTTTACTCCATGATTTGGTCCTGCTATAAATATCACATTCTTCAGAGTAGCTCGGGTACGTAGTTCAACTATTTATCAATACATCAAGCTATAGCATTCCGCATAGTTAACTAACTTGAGCGTCGGAGAGGCTTTGCCAAAACCCCAGCTGAGCTTGTCTAACATTTGTCTGTGTTGCAGATAGCCCACACTTGGATCGCTCGACATCATTGGTGCGATGAGCATGGAACACCTTCCTTTTAAACTTCAACCATAGATCCCAATTCATCACAGCAAATCGCCAAACACTCTTCCAACCCAGCAAACAACCAGAATAGAATGGATGATGTTTTTGTTGAAACTGGTGAATATACCCAACCCTGAACATGTTCGGGGAAATATCCTAAAGTTCAACCCGATCTCCGAAGAAGTGGAGAGGGACTTGGATGCCTGGCTTCTACCTAGTGCAACTCCAAATGAGCAGGCCATTGCCAAATACACCAAGAAGCTGATGTACAAATGGCGACGGTGCAAGACACCATAAATGAGGAAAAATAGGCTCGAGGGGCTAGTGAGAGAATGCTCAGGGCCCTCGAGGCCGCGCTATACTCTAAAAAGCTAGACGAATACAAGAGGTGACTAATATATAGTAGGCCGAAATCGGAGGCCCAACGCATGGTCAAGAAGGTTGTGGGGCACAATGGCGATGAAAGATCAGAGAGGAGATAGGAAAAATCCCGTAGCCCCGTTAGATCCCATCGCCCGGGATAGGAGCCGGCATCAGAGATAGAGGGGAATGAGAGTTGGTCTGTAAACGGGCTATTAACAATAGTAGAGAGGGTGAATGCTTTAGCTTGGTTACTTTTAACAATTTCAAAGATATTTGCCAAGTTTAGTTTTTATATGCGTGCTGAGTGCAGATATAAAAATGTATAAACTGCTCAGCTTTGCTAGCATAGTTTATCTTCAATCTTTAGCTGAGTAAGACAACTCAGCACAGATCATATAACAAGCAAGTAAATGACAGAGAAAGAAGTGATGGCTGAGCTGATACACTATTAAAGCTAAGGCTTAAAGATAGAATGTCAACACTTGAGATTTATCCTAGTTCGGCCCCTAGCCTACCTCCAGTCCCCGAATACCATCTCCGAGCTTTAATCCACTAGTGATTCATTCCTTCAATAGGAGGAGAAGCCTTTACAGTGGGTAGACATGATTACAGAAAAGTACCCTCCTTTCTAACTACCGCTAAACACAGTTTTGGTACCCTTCCCAAACTGACACTCAGATTAAATAGAAATGTGAACTAGATTCAACTTATAGAAATGTTAAATCCTTACAATTTTAATTTAAGTAAATCTCTCTATTACAAACAGATATGAACTTTGATGTTTGCTGATTGCTTGCGATGGAATTTCTTTGAAAGGTAGAGTAATTTAGACAGTGTTTTACCTCTTAAGAAATTCGAGGTGATTCACCAAATTTGAACGTCTACTCCAGTCTTCTATTTATACTTTGAAGCTATGAGAAGTGGCCATTGCAAACTTTACGAGATTGCTGATATTTGAATTCTCATCTCTTCAAATCTTTCGAATATTCCCATTGGAGATAGATTCCAGGATGTTTAGAGATATAAATTTGAACATTGAGGCACGATAAAATTCTGTAGACAATTTCTCATTTTTCTTCGAGCAATCTGGTTCTAAGAGAGGCACGCTAGAATGCAACGTGGAGTCTTCCAATTGGTTGACCTTGCTGACGTTGACAAAGTCATGTGGAGACACTTTAGACGTAGTGCATGGTAGAGAATTCCTTTTACTTGGACTGTACTGAGGAATCCTCGACATTCCGTACTGACACTTTTTACTTTGTGAGGACCACTGGAATCTTCATTATTTTCAATGCCTTTTCTCCTGAAAAGAAACTAAGGAATATTCCATTGCTTCACAGATGACGTTAGTAGCACATGTGTCATAAAGTCTCTATGTGTCAAAGAAAGTGCTTTTAATTATCTAAAAGCAAGACTTAGCATGAGCTGAGTGAAATAACTCTAACTACGTAGTACTTAACATAGACTCATATTTTCCTACACTAAGCCATAACTTAATTAATTACCCAGTAAAACTGAGTTGTTTTCCCTTAAACAAACTCAAGTCAGCCTTATAAATTAAGAGTCTACTTCGTACTTCATTAATTTCACTAACATAGTTAGTTTGCTATTTCCAAAATTATTAAGTCTTGTGAGGTACTATTAACTTGGTTATACAATGGGGATAAATCATTGAGCCCGACCTGGTATTCTTAATGGGAGAGCCAAGGCTCATCAAAAGAGGACTGGCTAGCCTAAACGGAAACTCTAGCCTTGCGCCCCTGCAGTAGAAGACCACCCTTAGAGAGGAATATAAAGAACGGCCATGCCGGGTGTGAGCGGACGACACGGAGCGGTGGGCCAAGAGCGTGCGAAATCATAGGCGCGGTCCACCGGGGTGTTTGAAAACAGAGAAAATAAAGCACCGAGTCTGGGACCCGGAAAAAGGTTAAAAAGAGAAAAAAAAGGCGAAAACGTTTAAAATCGGTCCGAACCCGAATCCGCCGTCTCTTAGTGTGGAGTCGCCACCTGGATTAGCTCTTTCCAGGAAT
>CATIWQ010197188.1:0-27763 GCA_949673415.1 Euphorbia schlechtendalii | reverse complement strand
GTCTAATACTCCATCCGTCTACTAAATATTATCGTCTTAACCAATTCACAATTTTTAAGATACTCCAACCGAATGAGGTGATTTACTAATTTACACTTTCATAAATGTATACTCTATTTTCAAGACTTAATTAATAAGTTCAAATATTGATTCCTGCGGTCGTCACATCTTGTTATTGGACATTAAATTACGGTTACCTTGAAAATTGAACAAATTAATAGGGGTAAAAATAAAAAACCTAGAGAAAAAGTACATTGGAAATACAAAATGACAATAAAAAAGAGATAACAAAATCCTTCTAAAACAAGGATATTCAGTAGACGGGTAATGTTTTTTACAATTTTCCTATACAATTAATCAATTATAGATTAATAGTTTGAAATACACTGATATGTATTCATTATTTAAAATAAAAAAACACAAGAAATTTTAAAATTATATCATGTGTTGACATAATCATTAGAATGTGTAAAACATTGTGTTAATTTGGAAGGAAGCTCGAAAGTTTTCTAAATTAAGTTTATTAATATAAATGAAGTCAAAAAGTAGATTTAAATATAAATTTACCTGCGCACGTGCTAACCGGAGGAGTACTGAGACGGCAAACGGTGGGCAACTTAAGAGCTCTAGCAACATCAATTTTAATACCAAACGACTCCGTTAAACTCGAATTGCTCAGCAACTGACACAAACAAGCAGGATTACTGTCCACCAATCCGGCCAACTCCGGGCAGCAATTCGCATCAGGCGCCGTCAAGTTGCTCCCCTCAGTTACAAAACTCAAGCAATCCGACAAATTAAGCACCTGAGTTGGGCAATCAAAAGTAACGGTTGAAGGACCCGGGGCCGACGGCCCTAACGGCGGAGAAAATGGCTCCGCCGCTGAAGGTGGCTCCATGGCTGCAATTGGAGAAGGAGAAGGCGCCTGAGCGGTTACTGTGCACAGTGATAAGGATAAAATGACGGCAAAAGCAGCAAAGATGACGGCGGTGAAATTAATCGTTTTCATCTTTGCAAGGCGCCGGAATTGATGTTGGGGTTTGTGTATTTAAGAGTATTGAAATGAAGGAAAACTGGAAAATGGGAAAGAGTATGTATATTGGATAAAAAAGATTTAAAGAAAAATGAAATTAATAAATATGTAACTGCCAACTATCTTTTAATTCATGAATGCGTCTCCACCGTCATCAGTAGTTAATGCGGTTGGCAGTGGCGGTTTGGTTGAGTCATTAGATTGTTGTTAATTTTTGTTGATGACTATTTTTTTTTTGTTCAAAGCTCGTCTACAAAAAAATAATCACAATGTCTATTGATGCAAATATCAAACAAACACTTGCTATATTTGAATTTGATTAGACAATCCATTTGTTTTCAAGAACCCCGGAATTGTTTTCTTTTATTTTTCTAACACATTTTTTTAGAAAAGGAAAAGCAACTCGGTGCTTCAACTTTAAACTCATCCAAATAAATAAATACAAGTAAGTGTCATGTGCAAATTATAAAGTATTATCATGACATAAGATAAATTCCTATTCAAATTCTTGTTATTTGTATTCACAATGGTAAATAATTATAATCTCCTTGAGTTTTGAATAGATACATTTTGAAAAATAATTTATCCCTCCTTACGTTTTATCTTTTTCATACTACAATCTCCTTGTATTTGGTATTATCTCATTTTGTATCAAATTTTTAAACATAATATATGCTTATGAACAAAAATTGGTTCTATATATCATATTCTAATACGTTATGGAGTAACATTGCTAAAAAAATTATTTATTGTTATTTTATCTTATGAAATTATACATTGAAAATTATAAAAATGTCTTACAAATTGTCAAAACAATGTACTTTTTATCATTGCATACCTCATAATACAAATCAAAAATAAATCTAAATATACCAACAAATACTTGTAATGTTAAGAATTTTGATAGAAATAATCATAATTAAAGATGCAGGGAGATTATAGTATGAAAAATGTAAAATGTGAGAAGGTTATAATTATTTTTCATAACATATGAAGGTAGTAATGTATTTTGTCAAAACATAGGGAGGTTATAATTATTTACCCTTAATACAATATTACCTCATTGAATTTTACAAACACAATTATGACCTTCATATATTTTACTTTTATCCAACTATTACCTCCTCCTATTAAAATTATTCACTATTCCATTCAAATACCAATATTTTGGTAAAATTGCTATTTTATATTTTATGTGTGTATTTAACTTATTTTTATGATATTAACATATTATTATTTTTAAATACAAGCGATGAACTAAAAGTCACGTAGAAAGAATTACTTCATTTCTTGCTCATTTTCATTATTAACACAAACTTTATCCTCATTGTGGAGATTTCAAATTTCGGAATTCATTATTTAATCTTATTATTCAATTTAAGTTGTTACTTTTAATTATAATTTTATTATTTGATAATGTAAATTATATATACATCTTCTTTATTATTTTTGTTTGAAGTTCTTTGCGTTCATTAATATATGTAAATGACAATTGAATCATGACAATTATATATCAAATCACTTTTGAGATTACAATCATTGATCTACTACTTCTTCCAGTGTCTAATAATATGAGTCATTTTAGATTTTTTCTTTTATTTTGGCTCCTTTTACTTATTCCATCTGATTCTTAAGATTTATTATTTTAGATTTTTTATTATGATTCCTTTTACTTGTCATTTTAAAATGTCAAAGCACATTTCAACTAAGATTTTCCTAATTTAGTCTTGCATTAATAGGAAAGAGATTACGTGTAAATTAATTTGTAGGTTGGTAATTAAGAAGAGAGAGAATTTCATTAAAAGCAAAATGGATAAATTAGTAATTTTAATAGTGTATTAAATGTCTTATTGGTTTTGATGAAAAATCTAAAATGACAAGTATTAGAAAACAGGGGAGTATCATTTAATAATATCAATGTAACCGAGATCCTCTTGGAATCTAAAATGGATAAATTAATAATTTTAATAGTGTATTAAATGTTTTATTGGTTTTGATGAAAAATCTAAAATAACAAGTATTAGGAAACTGGAATCTAAAACGCTGTTGTTTGCAGCTTAGTTCAAAACCGAGATCCTCCTTCTATTAGAATACAACTCTTCAAATTGGATAGAAAATCTAATCTCCTAATTAGGTAAGAAGTCTACCTAAATCAAAACATTACAATCTTTTAATCTAAATTCCTAACTTATCTAATGAAAAGAGAATAAATAAAAATAACAAAATAAGAGGTCCCTATTTAAGTAGTTAGTCTTCTCAGAATAGGATTCCAATCGATCGAATTAATTCTAGTTTTGCTTCTGTCCGCAGCCTCTTACCCTTGACTCCAGGCTAACTCCATACAGCTATACATCTATTGCTTCTTTAACAGACTACTGCTTATAATGTCAGTGTTAACCTTGACTCCAGGTGAACTCCATTTCTTTGAGATTTCCCCACAGAATCGTCCAATACCTCATTATGCACAATTTAACCACAAAATCAGCAGTAAACAATTCCAAGAGGTATGTTGAATTTGCAAGCTATCAAACTCCTCCACACTTGCCTTTTGCTTGTCCTTTGCCTTTTGCTTGTCCTCAAGCAAACATCAAAGATCAGGAGAGAAACGAATTTAAACCAAGCAAAAATATCATTCACTTCCCCAAAACATGACTGCTTTCACCAAAAATTTTGATAGAATTTGTTTTTAAGCTCTAAACACCCAACTAATTAATTTCCGTAAGAAAGTATTTCACCTAGCTAGGAACTCGATCTTTTTCAAGAGTTAAAAGTCAAAATAATTCCAACCTTATTATATGTTTCGCTCGGTGGGATCCCTAGACGCATATTTTTTATTTATTTTTCTGCTCCTTTTTTTCTTTTTTCACATTTCTATTTTTTTACTTTCTTTTCTTTATTGCGAAAATAAAGATCCTATGGAAGAGACGGCACCCGGTTGCTAGCCGAGCACAGCTCTTCCTTCTAGCCATCCTATGGGAAAGTCATCACCTAGTTGCTAGCCGAGCAATGCTTTCCCTTCTAAAAATAAAAATTAAAACCTATGAAAGAGTCATCACCCGGTTGCTAGCCAAGCAATGCTTTTTCTTCTAAACTCAAAGCAGCAAACAAAACCACCAAAATCTCATATGCATGGAAGGAAATGTATTTTAAATCGATTAACAAATTGAGTACAAAATCGAGATTTTACTAGGTGACTTCTAGAATTTAATTGATTGGGATGTTTATTTCTTAAATTGGCTCTCAATACTCAAAACAAATGGTTAGGGAAATCAAATTCAGTAACTAGCTCATTTTATCTATCATTGGCATTCTTCTCCCTAAAGTTCACCATGCCTTTGATCAAAAAATCAAAATTTTTAATTTGCTAGAATACAGGCAGCAGCAAGGTTACATATCTAAATCCCCTCCCCCATACTAGAAATCATAAATGTCCTCATTTATGCCTAAAACATAAGGAAACGCTATATAGGAAAGATAAAAGCAAAGAATTCTAAAACCTGTATGTGTGGGGCAACCTAAGTTCGCTGCTGTTAATGGTGGCTGGTTTGGGTATTTGGTTTAAATTAGAAAGAATTGTTAATTAACACCCATGGGTTAAAGAATTGATCCACGTGACCCATTTAGCATTTAATTGAGAAAAGCCATGAAAGTCCAACCTTACACCTGCAAACTAAACCAAAAAATATATCAAATTGGATTAAAATGGAAGATAAATAGTAAAAATAAAAAAATTAAAAAGAAATAAATTTGAGATAAACTAAAGTAAGGACTGGAATGGGTTGGGAGTGAGTTACGCCTAACACAGGGCTACCTCCTTGTAGCGCTTTTATTTAATGTCGTTAGCCCGACATTACTACTGCCTCGTCACAGTTTGGAGCTTGGTTCTTTGGAGCTGAAATTAACAAAACCCACTTTCTAGAAACCATCATAAAATGGTTTGAGACTTAACTCATTAACTTTGAAAGCTTCATTAGTTTCCAAACATTTAATCTCCACTACACCATGGAAAAAAACACTAGTAACAATAAAAACCGAATCCTTCCACTTAGAGTGCAATCTTCCTAAAAATAATTTGCGTTTGGAATTTTGAAGTAAAATTTTTTCCCCACTTGAAATTGGTTCATATAAAGTGTTTCATGATAATCAAAAGGGTTTGCATCTTCGGTATAAAACTTCACATCAGCCTCTAGCCCATTTGAATCATGCATCATACAATCATCCACACTCATAACACACATACATGCTACATCATCAGAGCATTTCATAGCAGCATACATGTTAAATTTCACAAGTTTATCATCAAATTCCATGGACAAAGTTCTCAATTGTACATAAATTTTAGTACGAGCAGTAATGAGAAATGGTCTACCTAGCAACAAATCATGAGAGTAAGAGAGATCTTCAATTCCCATATCCAAAACATAAAAATCAACATGAAATATTAAATGATCAACTTGGACAAGGTCCTTCTCCAAAACTCCTTCAGGATAAATTGTAGAACTATCAGCAAGTCGAAGGACTACATTAGTTGATGTTAATGGATTAGCTCACAAGGTCTTATAAATAGACAAAGCCATAACATTGATAGTTGTTCCTAAATCACACATAGCACAGTTAATGTTCACACCTCCTATTTTACATGGGATAGCAAACATACCTTGGTCTTTGCATTTTTTAGGCAATTTATTTTGAAGAACAGCTGAAACATTTTCCCCAACTTGTATCCTTTCATCCCTATTTAACTTCTTTTTTTGAGCACAAATCTTTAAGAAATTTAGCGTATTTGGGAATTTTTTTAATAGCATCAAGGAATGGAATGTTTATTTCCAAATTTCTAAGGATTTTCATAAGTTCGCCATCCTCCTTTTCCTTCTTAGTCTTGGAAAACCTTTCTGGAAAATGGACTAACGGAGTATAGACTTAGCAATTTTCAATTTGGACTCCTTGTTACCATCAATACTTATCTCCTTCTCTTACTAGTCTGTTAATTTTGAATATAGGTTACCCAATCTGCTTACCCTAGATTCCAGGTTAACAGAAACGTCAGATCTATCATTTTTCTCATTTTGAACATTGATAGGACAAACAAACTTTTGTTTGAGAAGGAAGTTTACCTTGATTTTTTAACTTGCTCAATGTGGTCGCCATTTGGCCAAGTTGACTTTCCAAGTTTCGAATGCTTGCTTCTTTCTTTTGTTGAGATTGCACCAAGGTTTCTATTACATCATCTAAGGATGTAGGTGGTTTGTTGGCTGCTAGATGGGTATTCTGCTGAAAGTCTTGTTGACTCGGCATGGAATTTTGAGGTGGATTTTGATTTCTTTGCTCATAGCTAAAATTTGGGTGATCTCACCACCCCGGGTTGTAAGTGTTGGAATATTGATTGTACCTCCTCTACTGCCCGTTGAATCTACTGATCGCATTCACCTGTTCTTCCACATAGAAAGTGGGGCATGAATCTGATGTGTGCCCAACATTAGAGCACAACTTGCAAGCAACAACTTTATCGTATTTTGCTACCATAGATTTAACCAAAGAAGTGAGTTTGGCTAATCTATTATCAATTGACGAAGTGCTTACCTCATGAACTCTTCTTGGTTGGGTTTGGTATGGTTTGCCAAAGTGTTGTGTGCTTGCAGCCATGGTCAACAAGAGCTGTTTAGCTTCTGCTGGTGACTTATTAATGAGCGTTCCATTATAGGAAGCATTGATGAACCTCTTTTCTAAAGGGAATAGCCGTGATAAAAGTATTCAACCATCCCTTTCTCTAAAATATCATGATTTGGACATGCATCTATCAATTTTTGGAATTGCTCCCAATATTCATTAAAGCTCTCTATTTCCTTTTGTTTGATATACGTAATTTCCACTCGGATTGCTATGGCTCTTCCTATAGGAAAATATTTATTTAGAAAAGCAGATTCAAGAGCATTCCATGAATCAACCATACCAGTAGGGACATTGTACAACCACTCTTTAGCGGCATCTTCTAACGAGAATGGAAAAGCATGTAATAAAATATGATCAAGAGAAACTCCCTGTGGCTTTATTCCAGAACAAACGGCATAGAGGGATTTCAAATGTTTATTCGGGTCTTCTCTTTCGATCTCATGGAATCTCAATAAGTGATGGATCAGCCCCGATTTCAAATTGAAATTGGTTGGAGTTTCGAGGTAATTGATGCAAAAATTAGACATGTCAGGCCTTTGATTAGCTAGCTCAAGGAAAGTGCAGTTGTCTGCCATCTTGAAATTTTTGAGATCCTCCGATTTCGGGCTATTTTCTTCATCAAAATAGTGCTCGTCAAGGTTGAGTTTCAGCTCTACTCTAGAGGGTACGCTCTATGATTCCTCTCAAGTTGCAAGCGGTCTTTTCGATTTCAGGATCGTAGAATTTTTCAATTCCACAATCAGTCCTACTCATAAATAAAAAAAATTTAATTAGCAAATAAATCCCCGACAATGGTGCCAAAATTTGATGTGTGTCGAGTCCATAAAAAATAAATTTATAAAACCCGTTCCACCAAAACAATATATATTTGTGATAGCGGCAAGTGGGATCGCCTCCTCAGGGTCTTATGTAATCGATTTTATTTGACTAAACAACAAGTAAATTACGATGGAAAGTAAAAATTGGGGTTTTGAAATTGGTTTAGAAAGTAACAATTTGGAAAGTTAAAAATTGTAAAGAGTAAGAATACAATTTAGAGAGGTCTTCCGACTAAGGATACATTCAGCTTGATATCAATTGATCACAAGCACAAGACGTAAATATCTCGAATTAATCAGTCAGTTAGTTTAATCATAATAGCATGATTAATAGAATCTTTTCCAAATATGAGAATGATAGTAGATAGCTAAATCATTTACTCTCAATTATGAAACTCACTTGTAGATAGCTGACAAGGTTTAATTTCAACAAGGCTTTATGCTTAAGAACCAACTTTAATTCAAAACTTTATGATAGCATAAAGAAAAGATTTAATTCAAATCCAACCATGAATCTTGTAGAAGAATTCATTTGTTACAAAACTTCTATTAGCATAGATACAATAAAATAACAATATGTTCATCCTTTAGATAAACAACAACTAGCCGAATTGATGAAATAAAAAATTGAACAATAAAAATCTTACTGATTGGATTTGAAAACTGATATTCAAAAACACAAATAAGCACAAGCCTCACAATCGATATTAGCTTCAAGTAATTCCCTTAATCGAAAGAACGATAAACTTAGCTACGCATAGATTGATTAAAAATGAAAATCGTCATTCAAAATTAATGAAAAATAGAACAATAGAAAATCCAAACGTTGTTGTTTGCAGCTTAGCTAAAATCAAGATCATCAAATTTGCCATAATACAAGTTCTGAAATAGGATAGAAAATCCAATCTCCTAGTTAGGCAAGAAGTCTACCTAAATCAAAACATTAAAATCTTTAAGTCTAAATTCTTAATTAATCTAATAGAAAGAGAATAAATAAAAATAACAAAATAAGAGGTCCCTAATTAAGCAGTAAGTCTTTTCAGAATAGGACTCTAATCGATCGAATTAATTCTAGTTTTACTTCTGTCCGCAGCCTCTTACCCTTGACTCTAGGCTAACTCCATGCACCTACTGCTTCTTTAAGGGATTACTGCTTCTTCAACTTCAGTATTAACCTTGACTCCAGGTTAACTCCATTTCTTTAAGATTTCTCCATAGAATCGTCCAGTATCTAATTATGCACAATTTAACCACAAAATCATCAGTAAACTATTCCGAGAGATATAATTGACAATAGAACATGTTGTATTTGTAAGTTATCAAGTCATTCCTAATATAATATTTCTGTAAGATGGAGTTCTCCCGATATAGGGAACTCCGTTTCCGGAAATCAATATAATAATATATATTTTTTATTTTTTATTTGTTAGTGTTTATAATATGTATTAAATTAATTAATTGTGTGTATATATATGTTTAATAATATTTTTACTTGTATATAATTTTTATTTTACTTTTAGTTTTGATATATAAAAACTACACTTATTTTAAAAACTTTAAATTATACGCAGAAAAAAAAAACAAAATATGAAAGATACTCCAATCTAAAATAATACAAACAATCACACAAGTTAATAACAATACATTAAAATTTTTAATTAAACTTGCTAAATAAATAGATAAAAATATATAAATTATTACATAGATATTTATAAATTGAAAATAAAAATGAATTAACTAATATATTTTAATAATAATATTATATTATGATATAATTTGTTAAATAATAGTTAGAATATGAATGATGTAAATAAATTGATAAAAGAAAATAAAATGTTATTATTTAAGTGGATTGAACTGGGGAAACAAAAAATATGGAATATGGATGTAGAGAACATATTCAAGCCAATTTTTTGTAAGTGTCATTTAGATTTTTTTTAATCAAGACTAAAAAAATAGTTATTATATTAAAAAATGACTTATTTATCCTTAATTAATTTCTCTTTCTTCTTAATTAAAAATTTAAAATTCCATCAATGCTTAATCTCTTTCCTAATTATATAAGGGTAAATTATGAAAAATTTTGTAAAAGTTACATTGATAATTTAAAATGACACTTAAAAATAAAAAAAATCTCTAAAATGTTGCTTAAGACTAAGATTGAAAGTGGGGAGGGGAATCCCCGAGCACAATGGGGACCATCCCATCGGGGATGGGAATATTCGAACAAAAATTCCCACGGGACAGGTCTCTAAATCCTTAATGGGGATGGGGATCGATAAGTTTTAATGGGGAATCCCCTAATATTACTCAAAAAAGTCAAATTATTTATTATATTTTATAATTAATTATTTGTAATGTAAAATATTTTATGAAAACATTTTTATTCATATGTAATATTTTTTTTGAAAAACTATTCATATGTAATATGGATTTATATATATGAATGTTTATAAAATATTCCAACTTTATATATCTAATTCTCTTTTTATACAAGTCAAAACCCTATTAAATTTTTCATTTATTTAACATTGAATGTTATTGAAACAAAAACTTAGTTTAATTTTTTTTTCAAAATATTGATACAGATTAATTTTGTTTTATGAGAATTTTTTTGAATTTATTTATTTTAATGGAGAATTTGGGGAATGTTTGATTGGATAATTGGGACAATAAAATCCCCAAAACCTTAATAGGGATGTGTTGGGAGATATTTTTCCCTGAAACTTTAATAGGAATGTGGAGTGCATTCCCTGTTCATTAACCCTAACTTTCAACCATACTTAAAACCCGAAAGGAGTAATAGATTATATAAAATTAAGTTTGTGTAATGAAAAATGAGGAATATGGTTGGATTTTTCTTGATTGCATAAAAAGTTGATTTCCCCAAAATCAAATTACAGTTGGAAAATGAAACAAATATCAAGTTTTATAACAAATATTTCAAATTTAATTTTGGACAAATTTAAAAATGTGCCATGTGGTTTCACTCATTTGCAAAAAGGGGTATGTGGAATTTTTTTTTTTGAAATGGGGTCTGTGGTTTCAAATTTTTGCAAAAGAGGTTCCTCGGTATTAGAATAGTGATGTTAGATTCAATATTTTATGAATTTTGATGTTTTTTTTATCATAATTTAATTAAAAAAATATTTGCACTATTTAAAATACTTTGAAATATCTCACTAATGTGTATTGTATTTTTATTAGCCATTTCACGAAAAAATTTAAATAAAAACAAACAAGATTACCCATTTGTGAAATAATTTAATATTGAGGATTTTTTATTTGCAATTTTTTGAAGGGTAAACTTAAAAAACTCCACTGTGATTTCACTATCTTTTATAAAGGTCCATGTGGAATTTCTTTCCAAGAGCATGCAACATCTTAGCCAAAAATGACCCATCTATCTCCAATGCATTAATGGTGGAAATGAAGTGCTCTCAAGCTCACCAGCTTTGGGGTTGCCCCGAGCAACAGCAACAACTGCTTCTCATAATTAAAGTTGAGCTTGAACCGTTAATTATATCAATTTTAGACGGTCCAAGAGTCATTAGAGTTGTGAGAGATGCTAGCTTTTCAAGTCCAGACATCAAGGCCACAATTGAGCAGTCTCTTTACTCTTCAAAAAAAATTTTCACCACCTTTTCCAGCGTAGCTTCTAAGAGCAAGTTCAATGGTTCCCTATTTTGAAGAATTCTCCAAAATGAAGAATGAATATAGGAAATGGTCAAGTCCAACCATTCCTCATATAATATATACCCAAAATGGGGTTCTCTAAATATGGGGAATGATCTATTAACCATTTTGGGGAAATGTATAATATAATATTACATTTTGGAGAATATAATAAAACAGTATTACTGTTTTTTAGTTTATGTTTTGTTATTCATTTTGTTAATTTAATAATAAAATATTATTATTCTAAAGTGTATATTATTTGGGGATTGGGGTAATAATAATTGAGAATCCTTTTAAAAATATTCAATAATACCCTGTTAATCTGAGAAAAATTTTGAATTCTATAGGATTCTTCGGTGGTTTCCATTCAAGAACTACTTATATCTTTTTCGAATCAACAATAATTCCTTATTCAAAAACATGTCCTAGAAATGAAACTTCTTCAAGACAAAATTCACACTTGCTAAACTTGGCATAAAGCTTTTTATCCTGCAAAGTTTGGAAGATTATCCGCAAATGTTGATCATGCTCTTATTTTGACTTAGAATTAATACACCAAAATATCATCTATGAAAACCACTATAAACCTGTCTACATATGAGTAGAAGAAATGGTTCATAAGATCTATAATGATGCTAGTGCATTAATAAGACTAAATAGCATCACCAAAAATTCATTCCCATATCTTGTTTTAAAAGTCATCTTCAAAATATCATCATCTTTCACTCTCATCTAATAGTAACATGATCTCAAATCAATATTGGAAAAGTACTTGGCACCTTTTGGTTGATCAAACAAGTCATCGACCCTTGGTAACAAATACTTATTCTTCACTGTCAACTTAATCAACTCCCGATAATTAATGGATAAGTGAAGTGAGTTGTCTTTCTTCTTAACAAACAACATTGGTTCACCCCATGGAGATAGATATACTTGGTGAATAAATCCTTTGCCTAACAATTCTTACAACCAGATATTTAACTCTTTAAGCTCAGTAGGTGTCATTTCATACAGTGCTTTAGATACTAGAGTGGTACATGGTAATACGTTAATTGCAAACTCTACTTCTTTCTGGTAACTAATTTGGAAATATATCATGTTGTTTTGCTTTAGCATTAATAATCGTGTAGAGGGGGTGAATGCAGATTTACTAAGTACTTTATCGATTTAAAAATTTGATCCAAGTTGTTTTTAGATGCGGGCTAAGTGACTTATATTGAGTGCACTTTTCAGTCTAAAAACTATAAACTACTCAGCTTTACTGACTTAGTTTACCTTCAAGATGTTCTGAGTAATCTTACTAAGCTTAGATCAATTTTCAAGAAAGTATATGAAAATGAGAGATGTTGTATTGAGCACACACACTTATAAAGGCAATAACAAAGATAAGGAAAGTGTACACCTGAGATTTATCCTGGTTCGACCTCGATCCTACCTCTAGTCCCCGAATTCCTTTCAAAGCTTTAATCCACTAGTGATTCCTTTCCTTCAACAGGAAGAGAAGCTTTTAAAGCAGGTAGACGCTTATAGAAAGTACCATCATTTCTAGCAACCTCTCAATACTCAGTTAAGGTACCATTTCTAAATTTGACTCACATAGATTTAGATAGATAGTTATGAACAGACAATTTCAACTTATAAATGCGTTGAATCCTTTATAATGTATTAGCTTAGCTAAAATTCTAAGCCTATCTAGTTTCTCTCTAATAAATAGATTGGAAATTGAGTTGTTTGCTTTTGATTGCTTGAATTGAAATTTCTAAACACTGGGATTGCTTTTAACAAAGATGCAGCTCTTAAGAAATTTGAAGTGATTCACCAAGTTTGAACGTCTGCTCCTATCTCTATGTATAGTTGTAGATGCTGGAAATAGCAGTTGCAAACTTCTCTTCATGACTTGTTCTTCAAAATCTCTTCTCTTCATAGCTTTCAAATCTGCCCGTTTGAAACAAATTCTAAGACTTTTAGAGATAGCGATTTAAAATGATGATTTCTGAGATTAAATCGTTAATCCTGGATTCATCAAAAACTCATTTCTTCAAGCAAATCCATTTGAGAGAGGAGCGCATGAGATGCAACATGGAAGCTTGCAGTTGGCTGCCTTGTTGATGTCGTAGAGTTGCACGGAGACACTAGAAAAATGATGCATGTCAGAAGATGCCTTTTTTGTTTGGACGCTTGTGAAGAATCTCCAACATTCCTTACTAACACCTTTTGGTTGTGAGGACCACATGAATATCTATTTTGATTTCAATGCTAATTACCTGAAAAGCATTACAGGGAATATTTTATCTTCATGGATAACGTTAAATGCAAAAGTGTCATAATATTCTATGTGTCTCAAATATACTCACTTTTCACTAAGTTAAAGGTACTTAGCACATGCTGAGTTATATCGCATAAACTATTAAATTACTCAGCACATAGCTTTTCCTTCTCTAAACTATAACTTAGTGAAGACTTAGTAAAACTGAGTTATTTTCCCTAAAACATACTCAAGTAAAACATGTCTAATTAAGAGTCTACTTAGTACCTAATTAATATCACTAACCTAATTAGTTTGTTATTTCCAAAACTCTAAGTACTATGAAAAACTATTAATTTGGGTTCAACAATCTCCCCTTTGAAATAGATAACAAATTAGGTAGTAGAAGAAATTAATCAAATAAAAAGTTTATAGATATAGGAATACCTGATAAGTGATGTAAGACTCCCCCATGTTATGTGAACTCATGAATCAGCATAAACTCCCCCATACTGAGTGGATTTCCTTCAGTTAGCATCAACTGCCCCATACTTGGAGAACTTTTCTTTATCTTGGGACTTTGTCCTACTTAGATTATCCTTTTAAGTTAGTCTCGGTTAATTCCTGCAATAGTATTATATGCAAGAATAACATATATATTAATAAGTTAAATAGCTCTTAACTTTTCATTGAATAAACTTAGTTAGTTCACAAATAGTGTCATATACTAAGTCTTTACATAAATCCCTATTATAATAAATTTTAGATGCTAAGGCCTATCTAAGCAGCTTTGGTTCACGTTGTTGTTGGGAAGATGAGCCTCTGCCTCTTATTGAGTTCTTGGGATGCTGTTGTTAATGGATGTTGCGGTCTAGGTTGGATATTTAATTTATGATTTTGAGCAACTTTGAAAGTGTCTTAAGCTACTTTCTCCCCCTTTGTTATCTACTCCATCAAATTTTGATTGAGATAGGTATTAAAGGAGTCAATATCAATATGAAAATCATCTTGCTTCTGAATGATAACTGGCGATATTTTATTGTCATGCTGCTCCTTGCTTTATATTGAGAGAACCTCTTGCTCATTTAGCTATTGCAATAGCTAATGATGAAACCTAGTGAGATGAGCAATCTGATCAAAGCCTTGGCATGTGAATTATTAGAAGTATTGTAGTTGACCTCTAAAATCTATTGCTGATAATTCCACCTTCAACTTTACTTCCATAGCTATGATTCTTGGGCACATTAGATTAACAGTTTTAGCTGTGTAATCTTTGTCAATTGCATCATGCTCACAAATCTCCACCAATCTCTTAACTTTTTCTTAAAGCTTATTGATTTTATCCACCAGGGTGTTCAACTTCTTGTGCATAGTGAGGCCATTACTAGGGTCAACTAACTTAGCAGACTTAGGAAAGAGTTTACCCATGGAGTTAAGCAGAGCTTGTTGAGAGCTCTTCATAGCCTATTCTATATTTGTCTTTATCAGAGTGCAAACTGATTCCAACTTATCATTCAGTGTATCAATATTAAGCATTAGTTTATCCACCTTCTTGGCTGCTTCATCCACCTTCTTTACAATGCTATTTTACCTTGTTATAGCAAGCGAGCATAAGCTTAGACATCTTCTCCATCATATCGCACTTGGTGTGTGCTAATTCCTTATTGGTATACAATTGCTTGGACAGTTCGCTGAGTTGTTTATCCATGGTGGTCTTTATTTTAGCCTGCTCATCGCCAAACTTATGGAACTATTTAATCTTAGTTGCCAAGGTGGCATTAAGACTACTCAACTATTCTGAAGTAGTGTCAATGCTATTCTTCACCTTACCTGCCACTACATTTCTAATGACATTTGAGGTTGGAATAGATGAAACAGCTGCGTTAAGTTGAGATGCAAAATCTGTTAGCCCGGTCAAGATTAGAGCCATCTTGTCCACAAGGCTATTTGTGCTCTCCTTTTCCATATGATTCCTGATTGTAAAAACGGTCCGGGGGATCTTCTTGAACTCTTCAAAGTAGATAGAATTCAAAAGGATTTTGGAGTGTTCTTCAAACTAAAGAATCTTAGCCTTTTCTTTATGGACAAGTCCGTCAATTCTTAGGTTAGTAACACTTGGCTTACTGCCCCATCCAACTCAGCATTAGTTTGGACACCTGGAAATTTCTTCCTTACTAGCTCTCTAATGTGAGCCAGGATGGATGAATCAGCTAGGTTGGCTGCTAGATGGAGTTTGTTCCTCGACTATAAAATATGCCTTGGTAACATCATCATCATTTGTTATTCCCTCATTAGGATAGTTCTTAGTGTGAGGCAGTTCTCTAATCAGAGGGAATAAAGGGGTTGGAGATGGTTGTGAAGAAAAGTTAGGTGTAGAAGAAGTATTTGGGGGAATTTTGGATGTTTGTACAAATGGGAGTGAAGAAGTAGAGATTAGTTTAGATTTTATAAAAGAAGGAATGATAGTTGATTGAGTTTGTGGAGGTGGTGAAGACGGGTTGGCCTTTTCTCGGGAAAGGTTTGGAGAAGAAATATGAATTGGAGAATTTATAGAGGAATGTACAATAGATGTATTTGTAGGAGGATAAGAAGGATCTATAATAGAATTTGGAGAGGGATATACAAAAGAAGTCTAGGAAGGATTTTTAGGTACTTATTGGTTGGTT
Source organism: Euphorbia schlechtendalii (assembly GCA_949673415.1). Taxonomy (NCBI): domain Eukaryota; kingdom Viridiplantae; phylum Streptophyta; class Magnoliopsida; order Malpighiales; family Euphorbiaceae; genus Euphorbia; species Euphorbia schlechtendalii. Next base: position 11,653 of record CATIWQ010197188.1, on the reverse strand, counting down.
GACTGATCTAAATATGGATCAGCCACAGGTAACTAAACGTGAGTAGAAGGTAACTTAGTTTTTAGAGTGAGAAGAGGGGATTGGATGTTCTCTTCAAGAAGAGTGAATTCTTCCTGTTTGATGACCATAATGTCATTATTATCCTCATCACTCATCACCTAAAGTGATCTCTCTAATCTTGCATTGGTAATTTGCTTCTTTTGATTTCCCTTAATTTTGGAGACAACTTTCTCCACTTCCACAACATCATCGGACTAATAGTATCTTTGTCCTCCTTGGCTTTCTTTGAAGTCTTCTAAGAAGCCTCTTCCCTTGCTTCTATGCATTTCCTCTTCCAATCTCTCAATTCTTGTCCCAACTCTGTTGCATACATACTTTTAATTTTCTCCACAACTTCAGGAGAAGGAGGAAGAGATGGTTTAACTGTAGTAGCTTCTTGCTCTTCTTACTTAGACGTTGCCTCAGCTTCCCTTTGAGTTCTTATCTTTAAATTCAATTTCTTCTTTGGCTGTGCTTTGCCAGTCACAATGACTATTTTAGATTTTGCTAGACTGGCCCTCTTTCTTTAGAATGCTGCCTTCTCAACTATGCTTGCTGGTGTTGGAGTTAATTAATCCCTTAGAGGTAATTCATCCTAAGTTTCTTCATTGGATTCTTCTACCTCATCCATAAGAGAATCTTCATCCTCCTTCACACATCTTCTGGAAAGATAATTGGTTATACTTTGGTCTTCTTCATCTTTAAAGCCTGGGCTTTGGTATACCCAGAATGCACTTGAGAACATTTCAGCTTGCTGAAGTGATTGATATCCAGAGCCTTCTTGAGTGGTAAAAGCTAAGTTGGATTTTTCTCATAACTTGAGACATTTATCCTTAATGCATTCATAATTTCCGTGATAAGATAAAAATTGTGATAAACTATGGTTACCTTGGTGAAGTGACGTAAGATTAGCATTGACCAATTAAGCTGTTTGCCTTCCACCATGTGGTACACTATGCACCTTTTAAACTTAGTGCAGGTGGTGAGAGATCCAGTCTTAGACAAAATCAACATCACCAATAGCTCATGGCAGGCTCTAGCTCTCCATAACATCCCTAAAGTGCTGATTTTGCCAGAATCATAGTATGTAAGAAGTTCTAAATCTTCTAGTACATCCACCTCTTCTTCTTCATCATCATTCTTCTTGATCACAATGCCCTTCAATGACAAGCGTAGAGTGCTTCCAATCAGCTTAGTAGAGATGAAATAATATTTTTTTCTCTATTTCAATCATCAAGATACTAGGGTGACCTTAAATGATATAGAGTTTTGAGTAGAAGCTCTTCATGACCTCCTTGATTACTAATCCATCAAAGGGTAGAAAATTCCTAAAGTTTTGCTGCCTGATCACTCTATGTAATGTCTTATTTCTAATAATATCATCATAATCTACCTCCTACACAAAGCCAAAACCTTTTTTGTAGTATCCCACTTGACTAGAGTGAACACTGTTCCTTGAGGCAAAATGATCCTAGTGGTCCTATCAACTCTAATAAATATATTCCTCTGAGGTTTCACATTGAGGAAATACAACATCACTCCTTAAGCTTGTTGAGAAGATGTTATTGTAGAAAAAAATTTGAGAGAAGAGAGTTAGGGTGAGAGAAATTGCTTTTGAGAGTTTGAATGCAAGTAACTTTCTCTCTCCAGCTTCCTCTTCCTTATATAGGTAATTTCCCTTCAACAGAGCACGCGTCTCTTCCACAAGAAAAGATCAAGATTAAAGGTGAGATTGAACATGAATTTAACCGACTTAGTTAAATGATGTAGTTTTAAGGTAGACGGTTCCAATTTGAAAATCCCTTTCAATAAAGTGGCTTTTTGAGATTTTTTTCAAGAAAACATAAACTAACAAAGCTAACAAAAAAATAAATAGGGTTAAATACGAGTCACCTCATTCTGCTTAGCTCAGTTTATGGACTTAATTTTCAACACTTAGCCAAAATTTCTAGGATTTCTTCAAATTGGGTTCGCCATTCCAATTATCTCTTTAAGTCTGTTGAATTGCTCCTTTGCTAATGGTTTGGTGAATATGCCAGCATGCTCCTCCTTTGAGGGAACATACTCCAATTTGACATCTCCCCTTAGCACATGATCCCTTATGAAGTGATGTAAAGTATTGACATGCTTCATCCTACCATGTTGAACTAGATTCTTGGATAGGTCAGTTGCGCTCTTGTTATCACACATAACTTTGAGGCATTTTGACTATATACCATGATCCTCCAGTTGATGCTTAATCCATAGCCATTGTGCTTCACAATGTCCTGCTATCATGTACTCAGCTTCTACAGTGCTCAAAGCAACAGAAGTTTACTTTTGTTGTACCATGAAACAAGAAATTCTCCAAGAAAATGACATCCTCCAATGGTGCTTTTCTTGTCAAGTGTTTCCCTTCCATAATCTTCATTTGTGTATCCTCTAAGAGTGAAATCTGAGCTGTTGGGATACCATAGACCTGCATCAGTAGAACTTTGCAAGTACTTGAGAATTCTCTTAAAAGTAGCTAAGTGAGATTCTCTGGGGTCAGCTTGATAACGCGTACAATAGCATGCAGAGTATTGAATATCAAGCCCACTAGTAGTTAAGTAAAGGAGAGAACCAATAATAAAGAACCTATAATACCTCTGTAGAATTTACTATCTATAGGCTCCTTACTCAAGATTGTGTCAATGGCCATGGGAGTGGACATTGGCTTCGAATCCTCCATATCAAACTTCTTCAGGACTTCTTTGGTATATTTTGCTTGACTAATGAAGATTCCATCTTCACTTTGCTTGATCTACAATCTGAGGAAAAAGTTAAGCTCTATTATTAACATTTGAAACTCTCTCTTAACTTGCTTGCTGAACTCCATGCAAAACATTTCATCACTTGCTCTTAATATGATATCATCCACATAGATTTGGACTAGTAACACATCTTCCTTCCTTTGCGTGCTAAATAGAGTTATATCCACTTTGCCTCTTTTATAACCTTTGCTGAGTAGGAAGTTAGTCAGCCTTTCATACCAAGCATGAGGTGCCTGCTTCAATCCATAAAGTGCTTTCTTCAGTTTGAAGACATGCTTAGGATTCTTCGCATCTTCAAAGCCTAGGGGCTGTGATAGCAAGGTTTTGACTCTATTTATTTTGAGGGTTATATTTGGAGATGAAGCCAAAAACCTTGTTCCCCACCTCTCTACAGATAAGATAAAAGTTCAAAATATGAACAGGTATTGTTAATACCGCTTATCAAAATAGAAAAATGGTGAACACTACAAGTATATAGTTTGAATGTAGTTTTAAAAGATATAGATCCCACAGGGAAGGAACTAGTTCTAAAGACTAACAAGAGTTACGGGGTAAATGAAAATATGGAATTTATATTAGATAGGTTTGGATGATAGACGGATGAATGGTTAGATGTATGAACAGACTAGAGAAGATGTAAAATATAGAGATATTCCTACGAACAAGTTTAATAGAGAAAAACATGCAAAATCATCAAGAATATTTCGTACTCTACATAATGTCAACAAATAAGGTTCTAAACGCCCTAATATTCATTAATTCACCTTTGAGCAACACATGAGATGACTTTTCTAAGTTTAGTGTGAGCATGGGATTTTTACTCCCGACTCGCGAGTTCGATGATGAAGCTGTAATTTTTCCCTTGTTAGCTTTTCACATTTTTGCAGGGTCCCGAAATCGTCCAGAAATCATTTGCCTTGTTTCTTTGGGCCTTTTTTCCCTTTAAAAAACCCAAACAAAAAAAACCCCACTGCTTTATTAGATATCGTTAACGATATCACAGTTATCGTTAACTATATCGCCGTTATCGTTAACGATATCGCGGTTACCGTTAACGATATCAATTTTACAGACAAACCAAAAAGCCATTTCCGCATTATTTGTTCAAAAACACCCATTTCCACCCCATAATTCAGACTTTTCCCTTAAAACACCCAATCATCATGATGTCATCCCCACTTGGTCATAAATGGGTGGAAGAAAATAGGGGAAAAAGAGAGAAAAGAAAAAAAAGGGTGGGTGAACCACCAAACCAAAAAAGGTGGACTTTTGGATTGAAGGGAACCCATAAGGGCTTTATTTTTCAGCAAAAACGAAGGAGGAGCACGTTGAAGAGGGGAAATTAGGGGGAGAAAACTCATAAAAAAAAACAAGTAAAAGAGAGAGAGATTAGAGAGCATTTTTTCAAGGTTTTCTTGAGTGTTCTTCATCAAAACACTAACTTTCACCCCCCAACACTTGGAATTTCGGGTTTGTCAAATCAAATACTTGAAGTTTAGTCTTTAATGAAGAGTCTACAACATCTTCATCACTCACTTGAAGGTTACTACACCTTCTAAAACATCTACTTTGACAAGGAATGGATCCTTTCCAAAGTTTTCGGTAAATCATCAACCAACAACCAAAAGCAACAAAAAAGAAATTCGGAGCACTTTTCGGAGGACTTCATGGACCTTGAAGAATGTGGATTCATGACTACAGGTAAGCCTCTGAGTTCCTAGAGTTTGTGCTTACGTTTATATGCTTTTCTTTTTGAAGTTTTGTTTTGTTTTCGGTTATTTCCGTTTTCACGCACCAATCTGTTTTCAGCAATTTTCAGTATGATTTCAAATCTTTTATTAAATTTTCATTACATGAACATGTTCTACACATCTTGAGCTTTCTGTAATGATAAAGATCGCTTGAAACCGATAAGTATATCAAAAGTTATGAATTTTCAAAGTTTTGTACAAATTTATTTAGGTTTCCTAGGCAGAATGTAACTGTTTTCAGTTCTGGGTTTGACAAAGATTTTTATTTCTTGATTAGTTATTTTTATTAGATTCCTTAGATCATGAGGTTTCCGTAATGGTAAAGATCACTTAAAACGGATAAGTAAAAATAAAGTTATGATTTTTTGAAATCTTGTAAAATTACAGTCCACAATTTTGGACAACGCGGGCTGTTTGATACTTTTCTGAATAAAACTGTCTTTAAAATGTGATTTTGTCTCTTTCAATATGTTAAACACAAAATGATCTTTCCAAAATGATGAGAATCGTTTGAATCCGATAAGTATAACAAAAGTTATGATCATTTGAAGTTTGGATTATCGTTTTTGCTGTTTGCTGCTGTTTTTGCATGTTTACTGCAGGTCTGGGAACGTGATATCGTTGAACGATATCATGATATCGACGAACGATATTGGCCCTGGAAGAATGCTGTTTCGCTCCATTTTGTACCGTTTAAGTCCGGAATGACCCGCTGAGACCATCCTGAGTTTGGAAATACATAATTGGGGGTAACAAACCTCCAAATTGTAATTATTTGGGATTTATAAATGATTTATTAATGTGTTAATATGTTAATTAAGGTTCGGAGTAGCAACGGAAGCGCTTCGGGCCATTCATATCAATATCGCCCTTCACAAGGAAGTCGATAACGATATGAATGACATCGTTACTGTTGTTAACCCAAACGATGACTATATTACGCATGTTTGGTCTAGATTTATCTTTCTAAATATTGTTTTAGGTCACCCCCATAAAGGGAATACAAAGTGTTCCCAGATAACAGTCCTCACCACTTTGCCATGCGGTCATTTGCACTAATAAAATCAACCAATATACATGTAAATAAAAATGAACCATTTTCATTTTAACAACTTTAAACCATCACTGTTTTGATTAGGCCACACGGGCCTTGTTAAAATCAAATCGAACATACGTGCTATACCTTGTGCTAACCTTAGTGGATGCAGGATAAATGTATGTTAGGATTTAATTTCCTTCGGGTATCGCTTTCAATTTCTAAATCCAATGTAATATTCATTAGATATCGATATAATCTAGGCGATTGTATCCCTTAGATTTTGATGTATTTAGGTGATTTGTAAAACCCCAAGCCCAATGATGTAATTAATACCCTGTAGAATAGGTGCATTTAAATTTCCTTTCCGCAATTTACTTACCATTTTATGCATGCGCAATAAACATAAATTGAAAATATCTAATTTAGTTCGAATATTATAAACGTGGTTTCTATCATAGTGCAATTTAACTCAAATGACGACGAAATAGATAACTCATCCCGGACCTGAATCTCTGAACTATTGTATCTCTTAGGCTTAACGAATCTAGGCTGTACCGAAATTTCCCGGAAGAGCTGATCCGGGTGGCGAATCTGAGTACCATAGGCTAGAGATTCCAATCTCGAATCTTTTAAGCTTGAAAATCACACTTTACAAAGTGAAACACTCTTTTCCAATGCGCTTTTCCAAAAGCCCTAAAATAATTGTTTTCGAAAACCCCATGCCCCATCTCAAGGGGCCGGTGCCTCGCGACGTTCACGCGGGATCACCGAAACGTCGTCCGCTCACAGTGGCGACTCTGCTGGGGACATCTTTTTCATAAACTTAAAAATTTAAAAGATTTTAGGATGAGTATTGAAAAGTCATCAAATGAGTTAACCCACATTTAAAATATCGAACAAAGCATATGCATTAGATGGATTAGCCATTAAGGTTAGGTTGCCCTATTTTACTGAGAAGCTTGCGAAAGTATACTTCGTGACGCCCTGGTGATCGAAGGAACCTAGCCAGTGGATCACTTGTTGCCATACCGCATGGACTCTCTTGAAAAAGAGGGAAAAGTGTATCATAGTGCAACAACAACCTTCTACATCAACAACCATGACCAAGCTCATATAAGGAAACCGTAGACACTTTCCCTAGGTTTACCAAAACAAATGCATCTTTTTGTGCTAATTCGCTCCTTAATGCTTCACAGTATTAAGATGATCCTAGCTTATATATTAGGAGCCTACCCCTTATACGCAGGAGACATAAGGTTGGAAGAGATACGTTGTGTACTACGTGCAACGTGTTCATCACATCACCATGCTTATTTCATAAAGAGCATCATGCTAACCCACGATTTGTTGTGCAGACACAAATTATACACACACATGTCATTATCCTGATATCGTTCACCTAGAGCTAGATAGATGTGATGAGACATCGTCACCTAGGATTAGGATCACCCATGGTCAAGATAGCGTTTACTTAACACTCAAACCTTTGTCCGCATAGATTCATGGAATTCTAAGCCTAGGGTACGACACATTGTTCTACCTGAACTCGAACCTAGAATTAGTGATGCGATGAGATAGTGTCACGTAAGATTAGGGTCACCCATGTTTGTGTTCTCACACGTGAATCTCTTGGAACACCTCACTCCTAAAAACATAGGGTATAAAGCATTGTTTTACCCAAACTTGAACTCATCAAGATCGATCCATAACCCTCAAAGGTAAAAGTGTATTATCACTTGGATGATACGTGACTGTTTATTGTTTTTTTGGATTATTTGTTTCAAAAGGATTGAAAAACTTACCACCTTTCTTGCCAAAAAGGAATCCTGTTACTTAGTGCCTCATAGGGTATAACACATTGTTTTACCTGAACTTGGACTCACCGAGAGTAATCCTTGGCGATGAACTCTCAAAATTCAAAAGTGTACTATCACTTAGATGATACGCGACCATTAGTCATTTTTTTCGATTTGTTTGTTTCAAAAGGATTGGCAAACACATACTTGCATCTCCAGGATGCAACCCCCTTAAACGACTTTGGAATGCTTATTGCTACTTGAGTAATAGGTAAACTTCGCTGTTTTGTTTCAAATGGATTGGCAAAACACGAGTCACACCTCAACCATAAGCCCATTACCACATGGGTAATACGGTAATCCACCTGTTTTATTTCAAAAGGATTGGCAAAACGCGAATAACCTTAACCTCAAGCACTCACCACACGGGTTGGGTCTTGTTATCATTTGAGTCACGTCTTTATTACTAATGACTAACCCCAGTTTGTTTCAAAAGGATTGGCAAACCACACTTACCTTCAGCAACAACTTTTTACTCATCATGGCATACTAACCTTTATATTGCAGCCATTTCATGAGCATTACATGCACTAGTCCATAGTCGATCAAGCATGCATTTCACTTCTAATGATAGAAATGATCTCTCCCATCGTGGCTCACCAAACAAAATCATTTGTAGAGGGTCTCCCACACATGGATTCCAATGAGGATTTGGGTTCAGATCGGGTTCAGGGTTTAGCTCAGGGCGAAGATCAGTGAACAGCTCAGGGAAAATCAGTGAAATGGAAGACCAACAGAACATGTCAGGGGGAACTAATCAACTAGACCAAGGTGGACCTGTTACCTCCCAGTCTACGATAGGCCAAGAAATAGCTAACGATCTCAACATGTTTCTTCACATTGACTAGTTTATTCAAGCTATCTAGTTCCATTCTCACCCTAGACAGCCAAAGGCCAAGGTGTCAGACCAGGAGCCTGTCGGTAACCTCCAAGGTCCTACTACTACCACCCACCCTGTGGCTGGGAGACTTGGCTTTACCCCTCACTTCCCCCTATCTCCTAGCACCCAATTCGAAGTCGGCCAGGCAGGGCCCACATTGCCTCAGACATAGTCCCCTTTTCAATTGGGATAGAATTGCTTCGGAGTGGCTCAGGTGACGAGTAGTAATGGTCAGATGATAGGAGTGGCAGACCAGTTGATCGTAGAACTTCCAGCTCAGCCCGCGCAACCGAGTTATCATCAGGGGCCTCAATAACTCATAGCCATAGTAAGGCTAGGAGCACCATCTTCGGGGCCCATTCCAAGTACGCAGACATCCTATCCTCCGCCGGGGGTCTTCTCGAGTTTCCAAGCTCCACCTTACGGTTATGGCGCAAATGTCAATACTAGGACCATGCAATACCAGGGTCAATTCCTGCCTCAACCAACTTATGCAATTCCTCCCAGGGGCCCTGTATATCCCCAAGCTCCGTATAGTCATTTCAATAGTTCAACTAGGCAGGAGACTGGTTACTCGGTTCCCCAACCTAGTATGGCAGAGTTGTGGCATCAGTTCTTAGCGACCCACGCAGCACAGCACCCAGGTTTCCAGGCCACCTCTTATCCGGTGCCACCCACCAGACCAAGTGATGAGTGGCTCTCCGAGAACTTTACCATGCCAGAGATAGTAAATTTTGATGGGCAAGGCAATCCCCAGGCCCACTTAACTAATTACCAAACGGTAATGAGAACCCAACGAGTCAGTGATAAAATGCTGGCAAAAATATTCACGTTGGCAGCCCCGACCAACCGATGGTACAATAATCTACCCCAGGAGGTATCCCAAAACTGGGAGTTCCTTTCAGTAGCTTTGATAGAGCAGTACGGCTTGAATTCTCAGATGAAGGTGACCATGCAAAACCTGGAGGCTGTGAGATAAAAACCAGGGGAATTATTTAAGCCATACTATACCCAATGGATGGCTACACAGGTGTTGTTGAAAGATCATCTCAGTCTGCCAGAGATGATTACAAAATTGATAGCTGGAGCCCTGCCGGAATACAGAGAGAAGTTAGGAATGGATGCCTACCCCTCTTATAATGTAGTATTTGAAAAGGTCGAACGAAAGGAGTGGCTCGAATTCCTCAAGATGACGCCTAGGGAACAACCAGTCAGCGAGTCATAGTCCTGGAAGAATGACTCAGGGGCATCATCCTCCAACCCTATGCAACTGAAGGGGAAGCAAGCTGATGACTACTAAAAGGTGACCATTGGGGAAGAAGACCCTTTGCATGTGGAGGATGAGAACGCTAATGATGTAATAATTAGTATTTCTTAAACTCATTTATGTTAACAAACTCTGTCAGTGAGGCTTTTAAATCTTCGAATGTTTTAAACTTTGTTTGCTTGCTTGATATTCTATCAATGACATCACGCATTTTCATAAGCATATACATATTGTTTTTAGCACATGTGACGCATTATTTCATGAAATTAATTTGGGTATAAATGGATTCCCCATAATAAATTCAAATGATTTGACTCTTGAGAGAAAGTGAGAGATAAATACATGTACTTAGACAATGCGCGATAGCAATTGCCTCATCATACAAAGATGAAAGATTAATGGAAAGATCTCCAAACATGACATGTCCACTAACTCATCCAAATATCAAAAAGATCAGAGCTAGAATAAGGCCGAAATGTCGACCAAGCAAGTTGGGACCAAACAACTGGTGCAATGTCACAAAGAAGGAGTCAGATCGTTGAACACGTTAACAACTCCATCACAACCATGCACAAACAACTGGTGCAATGTCACAAAGAAGGAGTCAAATCATTGAACATGTCAACAACTTCATCACCACCATTCATAAGACCAAACAACCGGTGAAATGCCACAAAGAAGGAGTCGGGTCTTTGAACACGTCAACAACTCCATCACACTGATCCCCATCATTCGTAGGATAATCAAACAAGAGTCAATGCTAAAGATAAAAAGGAGTCAGACCGTTGAACACATCAATAGTTCCTTCACATGACTCACTACTATTTGTGGGGTAATCATCGCACCATCAAAGGAAATGCCAATGATCAAGACCCATCATCACATACACCTCAAGCCAGCAAAGCGGCGCAAGCACCAACCAATCGATCAAAAACGCTGAACGAGTCAACAAATGAAGTCGTGGACATGGACAGCGACCGATCAACCAAATCAACCAATTCCTATCACTCATAGGTGAAAGAAATAAATCAATAAAAAGTGGTATGAATAATAAAATAAATTTGTATTAGCCACCTGTTAGTTAACACTCGATTAGTTGAGCAAAAATTAAGGCCTATTTTCAAAACACAAAAAGAATGGTCCGCTGAATTGAAAACTTGAAAAGGGTGGCTCAGGAAAAACTTAGGACATCGAGAGAACCGCATTGTTTAGAAAACCTGAAAAGGCTAATTAATGGTAGGAGTCAAATCATTTGAAACATTTATACCCCTGTTAAGTTCATCAATGAATTGTCATTTTTGCTGAATCTTTATACATATGCTTATTTTGATTGCTTGCATATCAATGGTAGAATATCGCAAGTGAACATCCAAAAGAAAAAAAATAATAAAAAAAATGAGTCTGCTAGATTGAAAACCTAAAAAGGCGGTCCAGGCAAAAGTTAAGACAAGGTTCGATAGATTGAAAACCTGCAAGGGCGATCAATGTAGAAATTAGAACCAATATCAAATTCATCATCTCCTCCTCTGAACGGAAGTGCACGACATTATATACCTCCAACACTTCAAGAAAACGGCTTCCAAGCAATCACCGCTGACACATTGCGGGATCAACGACTAATCCAGACTTTTCTCAAACTAGATTCAAGCTTTGAACTCGAATCTGATTCAACGAACCCATTGTCGTCGCTTCGAGAAAGTCATTCATGGAATCCGTAACAAGATAAATCCTAGAGGCAACCATACACCAACACAAGAGAAGGCGCTTCAATGGACGAGGCCCACGACACCTACAACAAATGAACATACATCATATGATAAATATTGTTCATGCATAAAGTCACTCATACATGCATGTTCGCCACTTTTCTACTGTTAAGTTTAATAATTTTTACGCAAAGAGTTTGGCTAAATATCAACGGCGCCAAAAACTTGTTCATGTGAAATATAGGTGTTGTCAATACCCCTTATCAAATAGAAAAATGATGATAACTGCAAGTATACAGTTGCGATGTAGTTTTAAAAGATAT
>CATIWQ010197101.1:0-44607 GCA_949673415.1 Euphorbia schlechtendalii | reverse complement strand
CTTTTTCACTCTTTTTTCATAGAATTCCACTTTAGATCATTTTACTCCCAAGATTTACCTAGTATCTGCATTTGCATAAAAAATAACTACATACCACGTGAAATCTTTTATATGAAGTATAAAAATGACTAAAACTATAGTGTTTAATGTGTAAAATTAATGTGATAATAAGTGTAATTACAAACTTATCCATGAGTGTTCTTTTATTGCGACAAAGATACATGTTTTGCTCTAAAACTAGACTTCAAGAAAGTATATGATTGTATCTCATGTGAATTTATTGACACGGTTTTGAGAAGAATGGGTTTTGATGGGAAATGGATTAGGTGGCTTTCGGAGTGTGGAAAGAATTCATCTACTGCAATTTTAATAAATGGGCAACCATGTAATCAAATTAACTTGCAGAGAGGAGTGAAGTAAGGGGACCCGATCTCTCCATTTATTTTCGTATTGGCTGTAGAAGGGCTCAAACAGCTTTTCAATGTGAGTATTCGATCGGGGTTAATTCTGGGATCTCAAATTGATAGTTATGTAAATGATGTGTCGTTACTTCAAATCACGGATAACACAATGTGTTTAATTCCACCAAATGAAACTTTAATACCAGTGTTTGTGCGTATTTTGAAGTGCTTTGAGTTGATGTCGGGATTGAGAATTAATTTTCATAAGAGTTCTATTCTTAGATTTAATGTTGAGGAGAATAGAGTTGTGAATACGGCTAGAAGTCTGAGGTGTAAAGTAGAAAAATTTTTGATTGTTTATCTTGATGTGCCTTTGAGCTTGAGACGAATTTCTATGTCTAGTTGGAACCCTCTAATTGCAAAATTCCAAAATCATTTGCAAGGTTGGAAGGGTCGTAGTTTATGGTATAATGGGAGGATTATTTTGATTAAATCGATGATGGCGTCAATATAAATTTATTTGCTGTCGCTATACAAGCTACCATCAATGGTGAATGCAAAAATGGTTAAGATGATGAGAAATTTTTTATGGAAAGGTGATGTACTAAAAAGGGGTATATGTAAAGTTGGTTGGAATATGATGGTGCTTCCGGAATGTGATGGTGGTTTACGATTGAGGGACTTTAAGGTGGCTAATTGTAGCCTTTTGCTTAAGTGGATTTGGAGAATTAGATGTGGGAATAAGGAGTCATTGTGGCATGAGTTATGTGTGAAGAGGTATAACATTAATTCATGGGCTATTTTGGAGAGGAATGAATTACGAGAGCTATCTCATGTTTGGAAGGTTGTGATTGCTTGTTGTGTAATGAGGAAAAGCTTTTGAAGATTGTTTAAAATGAATGTGAAAGTGGAACTTGGAAATGAGATGGAAGCATCATTTTAGTATGATAATTGGACTTCGAATGTACCACTTACATTGCTTTTTGAATATCTATATGGAATGTGTAACCGAAAGCGTTGTTCGATCCAAGAGGGCTACACGTTTTTATTTCATAACACACTTTGCTCAAGGTCGTTGTGGAAGAGGAATTTGAGATCAAACGTTCGAGATAGGTGCATGCAACTTAGGAATTGAATTATGCAATCTAATTCAATTATATTTATTCAAGAAGATGGAGAAGTGGACGAACATGGGGAGAGGGAGCTGTTTTTCAGTTTGGGGGTGGATGTTGTCTGATGGGCTGCTAACGGTAAGGGACTGATTTCGGCAAGGGCTTTTTACAATCAATGGTATGACTCAATTCATCATGAAGTGAGTTTGGACTTCAATATTATTTAGAAGGCTTTCCTTATACCGAAGATTAAATTCTTCGGATGGTTTGTGTAGCACGGAAGACTACCGTCAAAAGTTTTTCTTTTTAGAAGAGGATTTGTTGCAGATGATTGTTGTCCATTATGTGTAGGTGTCGAATCGATGGAGCATGCATTATATCATTGCTCAATGACATTATTAATTTGGTGTGAACTTAATAGATTGTTTAGTGTGGTAAAAACTATTCCGGAATTGGGACATTCTTTCTTAGAGTGTTGGCGTGCTTTATTTCGGTTAGGGTCCTGCAGAGATTTCATGATGTCGCTTTGGTTTGTAATTGAATGGAATATGTGGAGACGATGGAACAAGATTATCTTTGAAGACCAAGGTTCCAAGGTGGATATTCTTTTAGCGAGCTACTATCATTGTAGATTTATTTTCTTATGTAATAGGCGTTCCTTACCATTTGGTGCAAGTAATGTTTTTATACACCGAACTTGCTCCTTTGTACATAATTTATCTCTCAGGAGATCTTTATTTTAATGAATTAAAAGAGGGGTAGATATTTTGTAGGCAAGCGAACGCATAAGCCTAGTTGGGACGTTTGCCTCGAAATTTTCACCCGATCCAATCTTTTCCGATGGAGAAACACATTGTTTCTCCGGAGGTTTTTCAAAAAAAAATTATATAGCATTGCAACTAAATTAATGAATTTATTTAGAATGACAATTTAAATTGATTAAATGAATTCTTTTATTAGTCTATAGGTTGAATTAAAAATTTATAAAATTGACAATTAAAATTTACATAAATAATTAAAGCCATGAGGTTTAATTGTTAAATTAGAATTTTAGTGAGGTCAATTTATAAATAAATTTATCCTAATTCTAATTTGTGAATTAGGCTATAAATAGCCTAATTAAAAGAATAAAAACCAAATTCTAATATTGCACATAATGTGACAACTATAACGAGTAGACATTCAGCTTTCTTCTTTCTTTCTTCTTCATCATCTATGTCTAACAGCGGTCCTGGATTTCATAAGAGTTCGCAAGTGACACTGGTGAAGCCTCCTCTCTACAAGCTTTGTTACTTTCGTCTCAAAAGAGATATCTTTTTGAGTCTTTATTTTAATATCACCATTTTGAATTTATTCAGATCGTTCTTGAAACAAGATCCTATAACGGATTTGGATAAATTTAAACCGATTTTCTATCTTTATAGTTGATTTTTTATGACAAATCTCTTTAAACACATCACTGAATGATGTATAAGTGAATCACAAAGCGCACAATACATCAAGATATCGTGATTAGTGTCAGAATCAATAACGGTTGGAACTCTTACTGGGAAGAATAAGTCTTGAGAATAACAAAATTAGAACTAAACTCAGAAGCAACATATACTTAGTGGATCTCTTAGTAACTCGGCCTACAGCTTCTCAAAGGATCCTAAGTTTGAGTCTACTTTTAGTTTATATTGATTATACTCGATATCTTTAACTATACAACTTAATTCCAAATAGACTGTCGTTGGAATGACACAACTCAAAGTATATTTTATTTTAACCCTCAGAATACATAAACATAATACGAGTTATTCAATGCATATGTTAAGTCAAAACTTTATCTAGGTTATAAACATCGTATAAGTTATAGGGTAAAAGCAAAAGAACTCTAAGTCATAATCCTAGTGTATACTAATCAAGCAAGACATGGAATTAAAAATTTTGTTTTAAGCCTTAAAACACATAAACATAATACAAGTGATTCAATGCATGTGGTAAGTCA
Source organism: Euphorbia schlechtendalii (assembly GCA_949673415.1). NCBI lineage: Eukaryota > Viridiplantae > Streptophyta > Magnoliopsida > Malpighiales > Euphorbiaceae > Euphorbia > Euphorbia schlechtendalii. Next base: position 41,104 of record CATIWQ010197101.1, on the reverse strand, counting down.
AAACTCTATCTAAGTCATAAACATGGTATAAGTTATAGGGTAAAAGCAAAAGAACTCTAAGCCATAATCCTAGTGTAAACTAATCAAGCAAGACATGGCTATGATGTAGTTATCCTTGGTTTAAATAGTGTGTTATAAAGTGCTAGGCGCTAGTCGGGCGGCTGAAGATGAATCGGGGACCTAGGCGGGGATTAATCAGGGCCAAGGCGAACTTGGGCGCTAGTCAGTATGGTTTAGGTACTAGGCATAATCAAGTGGCGAACCTCAAAATAGCGCCAAGGTGTGGACTTTTAAAATAGAGGTTTTAAAATGCTTATTGAAAAAGGGCCAGTAACTTAGTAAGAAAATTCATACTAGTTGATGTGTGTTAAGGTTTATGGATTGTAAATGAGCCGAGCCAATCTTGAACACTGATTGTTTAAGATTTGTTTTCTAAATTTTTTAATGAACTCGAATCAAGCTTGAGCACTTGTCAAACTAAGTTCGATCTAAAATCGAGCTTGGTCAAATCGAGCCCGACCAGAGCTTAAATCAAGCTTAGCCGAGCTTTTTTCTATCAAGCTTAGCCAAGCTTTAACCGAACATGTTAATTATAATTTTGACAAGCAATATGCCAAGTTTTGAATTTAAAATAATATTTTGACTTCATGAACCAAAGTGGTATATATTTAAAACTTATTTAATCTCTTATTTCTAAACATGTTCATGAACCTGTTAATGAGTTTATTTGTGAGTAGTTCACGAGTATGCCAGCGAGCCACTTACAAGATTTTTTGCAAGTTTTCAAGCAGAGTATCCCATTGTTCAAGATCTTTTCATTTATTAAAACAAACATAAATTTATGTTCACGATCAAGCTCGTTTATTTACAAGTTGAGCAAGAACGAGCTTTAACCAAGCCGAACATCAAGTTGTTCACGAGTAGCTTTATTCATTTACAGCCCTAATGTGTTCCTCGACATAATGAGCCTTTAGTATTTGTTTACAAGTGTATGATAGCCTCTATTTTTATCCACATGAGCTTCATCGACCAGAACCTCTCTATGAGGAAGACCCTATTAATTACCAAGTAGATGCTAGATAACCTAGAAACCAACCTAAATATATATACTAGAGATGAGTGAATTCTGAATTGGAATTAACTTCCCAAAATTCAATCCGCTTGAATCAAAGAAGCCTTTTATCATCTAGTGAAATCCTTCTCAAAAGGATCTTAAAAGAAAGCTTGAAGATGCTTTAACGTGTGTGTGAAAAAGGGGGAAGAGGGAAACGTGCTTTGACATATCCCACGTGGTGGGTCACCATGAGTAGCTTCAGGCTCTGCGGTAGATTTGATCACATGCTTTGTATTTAACATGGATCACGTAGTGCTACATTGTGTGACTTCCCGCAACGCATGCACTTTTGAGACTTGTTGCAAGAATTTGTCACACTTCCAAGAAGTTCTACCTGTGTTTCCTTGTGGCTCTTACAAGATGCCTCACGAGTTTGTGCAAGAGGTGATAAGAAACACTTGTAAGCCCATTTAGGTGTTTGCGAGAACTTCCCCATAGCCTTGTAAACCTCATTTTAGTTTGGTTCCTTAGTTTCCCTATTCGTTTAAGTTTAAATTTTGCTCAACCAATTTTTGGTCCTCCCGTTGCTCATTCTAATTTCAGTTTAGACTATGTCTAACTATTCACTGAATGGCTTGATAAAAGTTTAAAGTATGTGACCTCTAATGATCCCGTAATATCGAGCCATTAGAGATGAGCAAATCAACTTCTCACTCTAGAACTGGTTGCTTGGTTATCTAGACCATAGTTAACCAAGTGTCTCTTCTTAGTTCTAGTAGTCCTCTTCTTGTGCTTATGAATTTATTTAGGTTTTACAATATAAATTTTTTGTGTAACACACTCCTTCCATCATTTTAGTATCATATAATTTATCAAGGCTCAGATTAAGTGACAACCCTCCAATAGCTAGGTTGCTCTTAAACTATCCTAGTTGTTTGGGCCTATTTCAAATACATTGCTCACCATTATGATGTATTGACTAGAAACCATTTAAATTAATCGATATTATGATAGGAAGTGGCCGTGTACATCTTCCATTATATTATTATATCGAGAGTGATGGATCATATTGTGACTAATCAGCTTACAAATGAACAAATATCATTATGCCCATAACGACCTTTAGCACCTCTAAATAGAACTTCATAGTAATGAACCAAAGTACGATAAGCTTTCAAAAGGTATGTAGCACTCAAGTAAAAGGATACTTGCACAATGTTATTGCAATAAACTGATAAACACTGACATATGGATATAGTTTTCGAGTGCTATCTTATAACGGTCTTCTATGTATCTTCATGGATACATCCATGTATTAACTCAAGGCATCATCTTCAGCTTGAAGATAATCTGCTTGGCTCCAAACAAGGATTAGTTTTACACATGCTAGTTTATTTGCTTCATCAATGTCACATCTTGATGAAAACTATGACTATGGCTAGTTTTGACATTATTATTGCACATAGAATGTGTGTCACTATTCGTAGTCCCATTATTCCCACCATTTCCTTCTATGATTTTTCAAGGACTTTCACTTATAAAGATGAACATATTCTAACTAGTTATTTTAATACTTTCGTAGTTATTGCGCCTAATTGGTACCTCTTAGCAAGTATACTAAGGTTAGTTGTAATATGTCAAGCATAAGTGTCATTCCCTCAGAGAGCAAGGGAAAAAGATTAAAAAGCTTTCCCTAGTGGTTGGGCTAATAGGTTGCAATAAATAAAAATTCATGGGTATTGAGAGTTGGTTGTTGTGATGCATAAATTAAAGCAAACAATGAAAGATAAATTATTAATTAATGAAACATAGGCAGAACCTTCCTCTTAGAAATCTAAGTTTATATTCCTAAACTTATGGTTCTTAGATTAAAGTAACACTGACATCCATGGTATCTTGAATTAGCATCATTAAGATCTCTAGTCATTATCACTTAGATAGTATAAGTCGCACTTGATTCTCTGGTTAGTTATGTCAAATAAGATTAACCCACATCAGATTCAGTCAAGCATATACAAGTGTGAGCCCGGGATTCTTGGTCCCTCCGTGAAACGATGATGAAACCATATTACCTATATACTTGCTCTCTAGGCTTTTGTGGACCGATAATCGGGAATATCATGGTGCCAAAATAAGTTAACCTGGCCTTTCAAACATGTATCACATGTTAAAATATTTTATTTAAGTGTTAGATAATTTTATTTCATAGGTTTATTTTAACTCTGTTTTTTTGGAGTAAAACAAATTTAGCCTTAAAAGTCTTGTTTTATTCATCTTAAATAAATAAATAATAAATAAAAAATTATGTGAAAAAATTAAAAGTTAAATTTTATGTGTTAGACAAATTAAAAAATGCAAAAGCTGAAAAAATTGATTTACGGAGTATTTCGGGGAAATCGAGACCTTGAGGGTTCACCCGAGTAACGATACCCCTCTAGCCAGTCTAACTAAACCTGCGGCCGTCCTCTTGGTTAGATAGGTGGAGGTCCAACCTAGAGGGGCACCGAGTTTTCACCCGAATTTCTCCTTTATACTTTTTAGCCTATGTTCCCTCTTTACCCTCAATTTTTAACCGACCTTAAGGGGTATAAATAGAATCAAATTTGAGGAGAGAGGAGACATATGATATTTCAAACACTTTTTGGGTATTAATGAATTTAGAGAGAGAAAATCAAGTACTTGGTGAGGAAGTTTGTGAAAAAAAGCTAGAAAAATCTATCTGCAAGTGATTGTTTCTCCTTTTTCTTAAACTCCTCTTGGGTTAAGGTCTTAAGACTTTGGGTAAATCTCTTCTCTACCTTTCTATGAAACCAAAAATCAACAAAAAAAACCATCAACTCTAGAATTTTTTTCTTCTTTTTTAGAGTTTCTTGCAACAAATCAACCAAATCAACAAAAAAAAGACTTGGCAGACTCTTTTCTTGGCATTTCTGGCTCCAAAATCATTGAGAACACTTCAAAGGGGTAAGCTTCTGAGTTTTTTGAGACTTAATGATTTGATTTGGTGTGTTTTGTTGTTTTAGGGGTAAAAATGGTAAAATAACCTGGAACTCCTCTAGTTAGACCGACACCTCTAAACCTATATCGGAGATCCTATAGTTAACTACAGGTGCACCAGGAAACTAGACTACAACTGGTTTTATTGGAGAGGCACCATCCTAAATAGAGTTGTTTTGGATTATAAATCCATTTCATCCATCTTATGCGTTAAAAACAAAAACTTTCAACAAATATCGATGGTTTTCCTAGGGCCTCTGTTGTTTGGCCAGCGCCTCTGTAGGCACCTAGACGGCCCCGGGGGAGCTAGACCGGCACAAGTCTAGGTAGTGGCAAGTCAGGTCGCCGCTTGTCTAGTTGTATAGGCGACGGTCTGTTTTCGGCAAGAACACCTTTTTAATGTATTTTCTCCTAGACTTCATTTTTTCGCTCCCTTTTAGGAATTCCCAACAACAGAAATCAATATTCCTCGATAAAAGACTACACTTTATGCCATGTAACATCTGTAAATAAATAAAATGAGCGAGAATTGGATCTAAATTAAATCGTTTTTACAAGAAAAATTGCATGGAAACTTGAATTTCTACTTTTAAAAAATCAATCAAGTCCAATGATTTAACAAACGCCCTAATCTAATTTAGTTTTATGATTAATTGACTTTTATATGGTATTACTAACACTATTTATGGTGTGCTGTATAATTGCGCTAACCCTTTGTAGATGCAGGTTAGATGTATGTTAGGATTTTATTCCTTTAGGTATTGTTTTGTAAAAATTAATATATTTATCAATAAAAATTTTATTTAGGACCATTTGTTCTACCCAAAAATGTATTATTTAATCAATACCCCTAGGTTAGAAGCCTATTAGTTTTATTGTCTTTATTTATTTTCTCTACTTGTTTACTACCACATTTATTTATTTGTCGCTTTCTCGCTTGTGATTGCTTAAAATTACTCAACATAAATCCGAAAAATGACTAGAAATAAATTAAAATACTTTAATGGTGGTTGCTTGTATGTAATTAAAACTCAAACAATGACAAAGTCGATAACTCATCCGTACTCAAATCTCTTTACAACGATGCGGTTTAGGCTGTACTGAATATTCATGAAAGAGTTAATATGGGTGGCGGCTCCATAACGAAGTTGAGAGATTTAGGTCTCGAGTATTTCAAAAAATTTGTTCCATCTTTCTCATTAAAAACACCATGCTAGATATTGAACTTATTTTTAAACTAAAATTTTAAAAGACTTTGATGACTATTAAAAAATCGTTAAATGAGTTTATCCGCCTCTAATATATTTCACCAACACACATGCATTAGATGATTTATTCTTAAGGTTAGGGTGCCAAATTTTCACCATGAACCCTCGAAAAAGTATCACTTGTTACCCCATGGGGATCGAGAATACCTAGTGTGTGGACCACTTGTTGCCATATCGTGTATACCTCCCTTGCCCGCACCTATTTAGGAAGAGGCTTGGAGTGTTTCGTAGTACAATAAGAGCCTTCTACATCAACAACCCTTGTGACTGAACTCATATAGCATAACTATAGTAACTTCCCTTAGGGTATGCCAAAATGTCTGCGTAAATTTAGCCGATTCGGTCCTTGAAATCCTCGTGGTGTCAAGATGATCCAAGCTTAGATATAGAAGCCGAACCCTTTATTCTGTGGGGGAATATGGTTGGAAGAATATATTATTGTGTACATTCTATGTGCTATGTGTTTAATCGTTTTTCCTTCCATTATATATGCAAATAAGTCAACATACCACACCATGTATATCTTACTAACCACATTCTTTTGTGTAGACACTAACTTACACATACACACTCTCATTCTTTTATTAGATAATGTTTTAGAACACTCATGAAGTATCATAAGCATCATGAATAAACCTAAATCATCATAAAATACCCCAACTATATTCAATAGCAATAAAGACGCTCGAGGTTATGTCACCTTAGGGGACGCACCAAAATAACATATCCCAACATGTTATGATACCCAATAGGCATTAGAAACTACACCCAATTCGAGTCATGATCTCAACTCATTCATATCACCACAATGGTGACCCTAAATAAATGTCTACATCATTTCATTCATTCATTTATCATAAGGGTAAAACATATTATCTCACCCAAAAATAAAGTCCTCGTTTAGTCGTAACATAAGGATGTCATCATGGTAGGGTTTACCACTCTTTATCCTCTTATTCCAAGGTAAATAAGATCATTCCATTCCATTTAAACTCATTCTTTTTTAGAGACCACATTGATCTCTCGACCTCAATAAGCTAATAAAAGTCATTCCATTGGTTCATGAGGGTTCGAAAAATTTCTAGGAATCATAAACTCATAAGCATCAGCACATGCATGACCTAATCCAATCATGTTTAGCATCTAGAGTGGGTTTTAAAAAAGGAGCGTCTTGTCCGGTTGTCACTAAGAGTCATTTTAGCCATTCAAGAAGGAAGTATGTTTTCTTTCATAATTGAGGGGTCAGTTATAAGCATCTAACAGTTAGTTAGTTTCTTGCAGTTCAACATTATGGTTAATCCAATTGAGGGTGAACAACAATCGAATCCTACAAATCCCATTCAAGGGGGAGGTCCTCCACCCGAAAATGGGATGGACTCAGATATCATGTTGACTAGGTTGCTCACTAGTCCGCAATTTCACACAACCCTTCAAGAATCCAAGAGGGCACTTTTCACCGAGGAGAGAAACTCTGATTGGATTTCCAAATCCGAGCTCCCACTAGCTAATAGGGTCCATCCCACTACTAATCAGGAACCCGCTCCTTCTTTGCAAGCTTATCAGTTTAATGTAGTAGCTAGCTTAGGGTAGTTTGGCAACTTTCTTCAAGGTTAAGGTTTTGGCTAGTAAAGATGACTAGTCGGGAACTCTTTTATCAACCCGTATAGTGTGCTTGAGCAAACCGTGCCCAATTCTTTCTTTTTATGGGTTTCTAAATATACTATTTGGCTAGTGAATATCAGTGTGTTTCTAAGTTCTTTGCCTACTTACTTCGACTTATGGTCTCAGCCACTCTTCCATGCAATCAATGCACCGTAATCCCAAGGGTTCTATACTCAGCCCTCATCTTTTCCCATTCAAGAGGCATCTCTGCTTTAGAACTCCTACACCGAGCCAACTATTTTTTAATGTTAATTTTAAGGTTTCCAACAACCTCACAACTAGCCATAATTTTTAGTTTCTCGAAAGGGCAGGACACATGCCCCACCTCCTACTTATAGGTTTGCCATAATCGAGCCTCATAGCTTAAATGCATTTGCCTAAAGGGTCAAGGGATTGATTCCTAATAGACTCTTACACCACTTAAGGCACTCCTTTACAAGCTTATCCTCAACTAGCTATCTCCCCTAGGGATGAAGACTGGGTCTTAGATAACTTCATGATGCTAGAGTTAGTGTGTTGTAAGGGAGTGGGCGATCCTTGCTCACATATCAAAAATTACTAAACGATCATAACAACGAGGACTTTAATCGACAAGATTCTCACCAAAATGTTCATTACCACCTTAGGTGTTCAAATTGATGAGTGGTTTAACAATTTACCAGATGAAATAGTAAATGATTGGTCATGCTTATCTAAGACGTTCATTGAGCAGTATGGTTTCAATAGCCAAACAAAGAATACGATCCAAAATCTCAAGGCTGTTAAGCAAAGATCTAAGGAAACTTTCAAAGCCTACTACGTTATATGGATGGCTGTGCAAGTCTTGCTCAAAACACAAGCAGTCTAACTAGTAGACTGATCCAAGTTGTGTAGCCAGTCAAGGTTTCATGGTCCAACCTACTATGAATATCAACTATGGCATCTCTCCCTATATTTTTAAACATAACGCAAGTATTTACCAAGCTTCAAGAGCTCAAATATCTTGATAATCTCAAACCCTTTTCTCCTCTAAAAAAGAGCGAGTGGAAGAATTTCTTCACATACCATGTGGCTCAGGGGCACCACACAAACAATTGTGAACTACTTCTATGAAATATTTAAAAGTTGGTTGCAGAGAACAAGATTCATGCCTCGGCTTTGAAGGAGAGTACCACATCTAACCCCCTACCCCGATTCGACAACAAGGTGGGGATGGTTAATTTAGGCATGACCCTTGAGTACGTTACCTCCTGGCTAAAAAGGTTAAGATAGGAAGAGGTACATCAAGTAATGGTGGTAGGGACTAGTTTGCCCCCTAATTATATTATCGAAGTCCGTAAGGATGAAGTAAGTTTCGCAGTTGGTTAAGCTTAACTAAAGTTTCCCGAGCTTTTCATATTCCAAGCTATCAAGGGAAGGAATCTCCTACCTTCTATATCATCTATTTTGAGGCCATCCTTAAAGTTCAAGGCCTCTCTAATTCAGCTTTGGCCATGTTATTCCTGTGCTCCTTTGATGGGGATTGCTTTCGTATGGTAAATGAGCATGCCTAGAGATGTGAGGAGAAATTGAGAAGCTTTGTCTTATGAGTTTTGAGCCTAATTCATTTATAATGAGAAGCCTAGAGTTGATGTGTATGAGCTCCATGCTTGTAAAGAAAGGCATGGTGAGTCATTCAAAGCGTATTGCCAAAGGTGGATGGCTATTAAGGTGCTGCTTCACCCAAGATTAGGTTTCAAAATGGAATCTAGGAGTCTACTCGTTGAATATCATCATCATTTAAAGGTTGAGGACTTTAAAGGATATGTTGATATCTTTGAGATGGCCGAGAAGATTGAGTGTATAAGCAAGGAGAGGCCTTAAAGGGTTAATGTAATCGGGACTAGTCTTCCCTCAAACTTTCTCTTTGACATGCTCCTACAATCTAACCTAGGAGTGAATTCTGTGGCCCAAGGGCTGAAGATTAGAGAAGAATTTGTTGTTGAGATGCCAAATGGGAGAGAACCCATTAATGTGATCGAGAACAATCAGCCTACTCTAATCGATATTGATAACTATATGAAGAAGTTTGGCAAGAAGAATGCCATGGCAGTTGAAGAAGTAAGTGCGGTGAGCCTGGACCCTATTGATATCGATAGCTATGAACTAAAGGATGTCTCAATGTTGTATCCTATTCCAAGTTATCCATTCAAGTAAGCTACATAGACAAGGGTCCTACATCAAGGAGTCTTAAGAGTTATAAGAAGCGGCTTGATATACCAACACGAAGAGTTTGAGCAAGCTAAGGTTAAGTAGCCAAGAAGGGACACGAAGCTCACTTTTGATGATCCTCCCCTCCCATTGCAATTTGAAGAAGTAGCCTTGGAGGTTGACCCTCTAATTAACCAACATAAGATCACTCATGTTAAATTTAGCATTTAGTAACTCTCAATCTCTCTAATGCCCAAAGAAGAGGCCTCATCTAAAAAATGCTAGAATTGAATGCAACTTCGACCACATCGATCATTGAGATGTGTTCTACAATAAGCCAAGGGTTTTTAGCAAAAGAAAAGCCAAGGGTAATTATATTTAACTAGTCTGATCTTTCTGTCGAGTTCCACAAGGATAATAAAGCCCTTTTTATTCGAGTCCACATCTTCTGATTCATTCAATTGGAGCCATCCCATCCACCCTTCACCGAAAGATAAAGCTCTATCATCATGGGAAGGTTGTGATTATTGAACCTGGTGAGAAATCAATCTTAGCTGCTGCGACCTTTGAGAAAATTAATTTGAGCTTCATGTAGCCATCGTCAGTAAAGGGAAGAAGAAAGTACCTACCGATTATCTCCATTTCTAATTGAGTATGGGAAAGCTAATGAAGAGATTTGGCTACACTACTCTCGGTAAAGGCTTGGGTAAGAATTAACAGGGTATTTTGGAAGCTATCGAGTCGAAGCTTCTTATCCCTCGCTTTTGGCTAAGCTTCATCCACCCATGCAACATTATCTATAAGCATAAAAAAACCATTATTCTGTAACATGTTGGGTGTGTGCAAGTGTGGACAAGAGCCTTATGGTGGCCGAGTGGAGCCCTTGGAACATCAGGGTCGCATGTAGCTGGGATTTGAGATTTTCAATGATCTCTTCAATTTTGAGGACTGTTGTTTGTTAGGCCAAGAGGAGCCCCGAGAAGAAGCCCCTATTTCTCCTTCTCTTGTTGTTGATAATGAGAAAGGGAAGGTAGTAATGAGAGTCATTGCATGTGAAAAGACTTTTGAGGAAATAACTAATATCATTCCTCCCAATGCTATGGATGAGGAAATTGAAGCTATCGTAAAAGCTCTCACCCACTCTCTTATTTTTCTAATGAAGAGAGGATGGAAAGTGGTTGAGATTAAAGGAGGCCCGATCACCATCACTATCCAGAAACTATCTAAGGCAATGACCGAAGATGCCAACAAAGGGAATATGAGGTTGAGCCAAATTCAAGAGATGAATTTAGCGCTTGATATAGAGGGTCTAATGCTTGACTTGCCTAATGAACTACTTAAGGGAAACACTCCTCCTGCAATTACTCCTTCATTTTCACTTGCTACTCCTTATGCCAAGGTTTTTCCTCAGCCCGTATGTCTATTGTTCACCCTTCTACTATTTATCCTCCTACTACTTTTGTTGCTTCTCCTATTGTGAATGCATCATCTCCTATCCTCATCAGACAGGTCTTTTATCCTCAAGTTTCCCCAGTTATCACCGCTCTAGGCGTCATCGCTGCCAAAGAGATGCCACCTGCTACTACAGCTCCAAGGATGGCTACTCAACCTTTCCAGCCACCAGAATCATCGAAGTCCAAGATAAGCGCATATAAGGAGGTTACTCATGAGTAAGCAATCAACCAAGAACCTCCACCTATGGAGGATGAATCTGAAGTTGATGAATCTTTAATATTTCTAGTATTTATGATGTGAACAATTTAGCCCTTGAGTTTTTTATGAAATGAAAGATAAGAACATTGCTTACTTGTTTGATGTTTTTCCTAACGATACCATGCATTCATGTGAATCCATTCATAACCTATTTACCATTAACAATGTCTCTTCACATGGAATTAGTTTGGGTACAACTGAATCACCTAAAATATTAACTATACCAAATGATTTAAAACCTAATGAAAATAGAGAGATTGAAAATGTGCTTAGGCATCACATGAGCGCTTTCGCTTTATCTTATGTAGACATGCTTAGCATTTATAGAGTGATTAACGAGCATCGCATTTTGATTGATCCAAAATTTAGGGTTGTGAAGTAGAAATTGCGTCGACTACGTCTAGAATGAGTCGATAATCTTCAAGCAGAAGTGGTGAAGCAGCTAGAAGCCAAAATCCCTTAAGTTGTTGAATATCCAACATGGCTTGCAAATATTATCCCCGCGGCTAAGAAAGATTGGAAAGTGAGGGTCTGCATAGATTTCAAAGATTTGAATAAAGATTTGCAAAAGGATGATGGCCTATTGCCCCATATCGATGTGTTGGTGGATAGCACTACTGGTGCCACAATGTACTCCTTCATTAATGGGTTTTCAGACTATAATTACATTCTCATGGATATTGTAGAGTAAGTCAAAATAGCTTTCATAACCGAATGGGGTGTCTACTGCTATAAGTCATGCCATTTGGTTTGAAAAATGTTGGTGCAACTTACTAGTAGAATCTGACAGCTTTGCTCCATGATGTCATATACAAGTAGGTCCAAGTCTATATGGATGACATGCGTGTTAAATCCATGACCGGAGAAAAGTATCTTGAGCTCCTAGACCGCTTCCTCATAAGGATGGAGAAGTATAATCTATGCCTCAATCCGAAGAAATGCAATTTTAGTGTGATATCAGGCAAACTATAAGGGCAATTCCTAGGATAGATAAAGAAGTATTATCATTCCTAGGGTCCCTTCAGTATGTTAGTCATTTCATATTCTGATTAATTACTATTTACGAGTCGATATTCAAATTGTAGAGAAAGTAGCAGCCAATTATCGGGAATGGGTAGCATCAATTGGCCTTTGACAAAATAAAAAATTATTTGATCATGTTGGTCCTAAATGGCTTAAATAAATAGAAGAGGGGGGTGAACTCAGTTCTTGGTTTCTTTTTAAGATTTATAAAAAGTATTTTACCAAAGTAAGTTTTTAGATGTGTGCTGAGTACTTCGTGCTAAGCTAAGTCTGAACACTATAAACTACTCAGCTTTGTTGGCACAGTTTATCTTCAATTGCATGCTGAGTACTTTGCTTAGCTTGGATTGGTTTTTCAAGAAAAATAAATAACAGAGGTAGAATGATGATGAATGAGATAAACACGATAAAGACAAACGAATAAGGTTTGAACTTCAACACCTGAGATTTTATCCTAGTTCGGCCCCTAGCCTACCTCAAGTCCCTAGCTTTCTGAGCTTTAAGCCACTAGTGATTCATTCCTTCCTTAAGCAAAGAAGCCTTTATAATGGGTAGACATAATTACAAAAAGTAAATTTCTTTCTAACTACCATTCAATCCATAGTTTGGGTACCCTTCCCAAGCTGTCACTCAAAATTCATAAAAAAAAATTACAAACAGAGGTATTCAACTTATAGAATGATGAATCCTTTACAATGTTAAATCTAAAGTGCTATTCTCTCTCTATTACAAATAGATTTGGAATTTGATTATTCGTTGATTGCTTGATTTGAAATTTCTTGAAGATGGGAGTATTTGAATAGTGTTTCAGCTCTTAAAGAAATTCGAGGTGATTCAACAAATTTGAACATCTACTCCAGCCTTCTATTTATAGTTGAAGGTCTTTGAATTAGCCGTTGAAAACTTCTCATCCTGATAGCTCTTCATTATATATTCTCTTCAAATTTTTCGAATTTTCCCATTGGAGATAAATTCCAGGATGTTAGAGACAAAGATTTCAAATGTTGAAGTGTAAGATTAATCCGTTTATCCAAAGTGTCAAAAATTCATTTCTCTTCAAGTAATCCGTTCTGATAGAGAGGCGCATGAGTTACAAAGTGGAATTCTACCATTTGTTGACTTGCTGACATTGTAGAGTTTCTTGGAGACACTGAGAAAGGCACATGTCAGAGGATTTCTTTTATCTTTGACTTTAGTGAGGAATCCCCAACATTTTGTACTGAATCCTTTTGTCTGTCAAGACCACTAGAATATCTTGTTTAATTTCAACACTTTTTCTCTTGAAAAGCATCAAAGGAATATTTCGTTTCTCATAGAAAGCATTAGTAGCACAAGTGTCACATATTTCTCCAAGTGTCAAAGATACACAGCTTTTATAACAAAAAGCTAACTCAAAACAGCTGTGTAAATATCTCATAAACTATGTAATACTCAGCTCAACTCAGCTTTTCTTACTCTAAGCCGTAACTTAATCAATTACTCAGTAAACTGAGTTGTTTTCCTTTAAACAAATTCAAGTAAACTTCATTAATTAAGAGTATACTTAGTAGTCAATTAATTTCACTATCCTAGTCAGTTTGTTATTTCCAAAATGTTATAAGTACTCTGAAGTATTATTAACTTAGGTTTAACAATCTCCCCCATTTTGGATAGATAACAAACTAGGTAGTAGAATACATTAATTGAATAAATAGTTTAAAGATATCGAAAATGCCTGGTAAGTGATGTAAGACTCCCCCATGCTGAGTGAATTCCTTAGACAGTTTGGACTCCCCCATACTGAGTGGATCTTCTTCAAACAACTCAGCTCCCCCATACTTGGAGGAATTTTGCTTCAAGTTGGGACTTTGTATTACTTCAGTCTTTCTTTAGAGTTGGTCTCAAAATAAGTTCCTGCAACATATTAAAAGTAGAAACATGCATGCATTTAATAGCAAATACTTTGTTAAGAAGCTCTTGATTTTGACTAGATAGAGAAACTTGTAATTTTTATTAATTATGAACAAGGACACTTAGTCAGTTTACAAATAGTGTTCTGAACTAAGATTACAGTATACGCCCTATTACAATTTCTAGCTTTCTAGTTTACAACTATCTACAGTGTAGAGATCTTAGTCTGTCTCTTTGATTACTAGATGAAGATTGATGGTGCTAATGCTATTGGTGATGTAATTGATGTTGCTGAGTTTGCTCAGGCTGAGGCTGGGGATCCTGAGGTTTATGTGAAGGTTGGCTTGCTAAAGAGTGTCTATACTACGCAACCGTCCTTGTTACATCTTCCACTACCTTCTCCCACTTTGTTAACCGACATTTCACAATTTATTCCAAGAACAAGTTAAAGGAGTCGAGGGCAGCTTGGAAATCCTCTTGCTTTCCTATGATGGCTGGCGAGATTTCTATTTCAAGTTATTCCTTCCCATTGAGAGTCAGAATGTCTTGATCATTCAATTCTTTAAGAAGAAGATGACGGAACCGCATGAGATGAGCTATTTCATCATATCTTTGGCAGGCAAACAGTTGAAAGAATTGCAAAAAAACTACAAAAGTCTGAAGCAGAAATAGCAATCTTCAGTTGAGCCTCCATGTCAATGATCCTTGGGCAGACATAGTGCATTGAGCTAGCCGTGAACTCAATATCCCTTGAGTCATACATCCTAACCATGACCATTTGATTTATAGAGCGCTGCATGACATTGACTTTATCCTTCATCAGATTCAACATTTTGTGCATAGAGAGACCAGTATCTGGGTCAAGAAACTCAGTTGGTTTAGGGAATAGGTTGCTCATACCATCAATGAGAGCCTTCTATACTTTAGATACTCTTTCATCAGTATTGTAATTCTTAAGCTTGCAAGCAAACTCCATCTTCTCAGCTAGCACATCAAGGTTAAGAAACAATTTCTCAGCTTTCTTCCTAGTCTCTTCCACCACCTTCAGCACATGATCTAATTTCTTGTTTTGGTTCCCCAGAAGCCTAGCCATGGACTCCAGCACCTTAGACATGTTGTGACCGATATCCTTTATGGTCTCCACTTCTTTATGATGGCTTCTATCTTCCTATCTGTGCTTCTCTTTATGATGTTTTTTTAGGCTACGCGGGCCTCGCTAAATTCAAAATCGAACATATGTGATATATCCCCTGTGCTAACCTTTGTGGATGTAGGTTAGATGTATATTTAGGCTTTTATATTTTCTTTCGGGTATTGCACATATTTTATGGAAAATGTAATTAATAGGGTAGCGGGCGGTTGCATCCCCCGATTTTTTTAAAGCCTTTTAATTTTATTTTCCGCATTTACTTTCCGCACTTACTTACTGTTTTGTGGAAGGATTTACTGCATTTTCTATACGTGAATCATGCATATAAACTCGAAAAATGACCTAAGTGCGAATATGCACAATTAAGAGAACATGGTTTTTTGTAGATGTAATATAATGTGATCACTTAACAAATAAGCAACTTATCCCGGACCTGAATCTCTGTGTCTTGGTGGGCCGTCCACCAGATGTTAAGCCTCACAGGACTCCAATTCTTTGAAAGAGCTAATCTAGGTGGTGACTCCACACTATGAGATGGCGGATTAGAGTTCGAACCGATCTAAAACGTTTTCACCTTTTTCTCTTTCAACATTTTTCCCGGGTCCCCGACTTGGTGAACCTGTTTTCAAACACCCCGGTAGACCGCGCCTCTCATCTCGCGCTCTCTCAGCCCACCGCTCCGTGTCGTCCTCTCACAGTGGCGACTTCGCTGAGGATTTTTCTAAAAATTTATTTTTTCAAAGGTTTTATATTTTGGATAAGTGCCGAAAATTATTGATCACATTATTCCATTTGCTCTTAATTATGACATATTCATAATAATGCATTGCAGTAGAAGGGATTAGTCCATAAGTCTAAGGTACCCCTATTATCATGAAGCTCTCTCTTGTACTAATCTGCCTCCCTGAGAAAAGATAGTACTTGAGCATGTGGAGCACTTGTTGCCATATCTCATATACTTCCCTCGTTAGAGGCTTGGAGTGTATTTTAGCGCAATAAGAACCTTCTACATCAACAACCCATTTGTAACCTTCATGTAAATAAACCATAGGCATTTTCCCTAGGGTGTTACCCAAGCACGCGATCATGCATTATATTTTCCTGTAGGTGCACTCCTTAGTATCTTCATGATCCTAAGATTAACCAAACTTAGGATAGAGACTAGCCAAAAACCCTACACGCAGGAGTTGTATGGTTGGAAGATATGATGTTGCATGCTATGTGCTACTTGTATACTACTTTCAATTTGTCAATGTACAAATGTCACACTAACAAGAAATTTTTGTGCAGACACTTGAACACACACACATTCATGATATTAAATGTACATATTATGTTATCATCATCAAAATCACATACAATTAGGCACAGTCGGTACTATAGATCGTGTCACCCTAGGACAACATAAAAACCACTTAGGAACATCACTTACCCTTTTTCAATGAGATGTCCACTTGACATCCTGCTATTAGCTTGTACATGGCAAACATACTATCCTTTTACTATATGATGTCCACTTGACGTCTAGCATTTAGCCCTCAAGGGGCAATAACCTTTCCACCACATTACCCATAAGATGTCCACTCAACATCCAACTCACAGCCCTTCCGGGGTAAACGTACTTACCTAAGCCCACATGGAGCGAACTTATTTACCTTACCATCAAGGGTATACGCCTCATACCCGAATCATTCACCCACACTAGGCAATAATTCACGTATCACCATATACCCTCAAATAGCGATGACCACACAGGTATCCGAAACTCCACCCTAATATGGCAAAATAACCAAATCATTCTTTAGATAGCCACATACGGTAGTTGTCTTCATTTCATTAGGGTACGTCACAATTTGACCTCCTCATCCCATGAGACCTAGTCATAGGACGAAACCTCAAACCGTTGACCTATTACCACACAGGTAGCTTAGTCACCTCACTTACACCACTCACATTACGATGTCACACCAAACATTTCCAACCCCAGTTGTTTGATTTTCATCCCCACATGTTTTCATCTTTGCCTAACGACTAACCTATTTGTTTCAAATGGATTGACATACATGTTATTTCACATCATGGCATGCTAACCCCTTATGAATGCAGCCATAACATTAAAAATCTCATGCATTACCCGCATCATGAGTCATATCATGAATCTTACATGCATGGTCTAACATTCTGCTCGTGTATCAAAGGGGCTTGGAAGAGGCCTGGTCACCGCCTGGTACGTGTTTCCCCAATTATGGCCAATCTGGAGGGGGTTCCGTACACTGACTCAAGTGAGGACTCGGGTTCAGACTCAGATTTAGCTCAACACACTATTATGACCAGCCCACAAGGAGAAGGTGCAAGAGAGGATCGCCCCATCCTTTTGGGATAAAGTTCTTTGCAGTCATCGATGAGCGTCGAGATTGTAGTTGCCATAAACACCTTTGCCAACAGCGAACAGCTAGCTACGCTCATTCGCCAACACATCGGGAAGACCTAGAATGCAGTGTCTAGCCCGGAGGTCACCCTCAACAATGTCAATCCAATAAGGGGACCTCCCACCTCACACATGGTGCCCCCAACTACCTTTTATTAGTTTGGTGTAGGATAAAGTCAGCTGAACCAGAATCCATTCTTCCCTGGACAAACTATCCAGCCCGTATTCGTACCAGGGCCTTTCTACCAAGGAGTGACCCAATAGCCTATTCCCAACTGGAGTACGTCTGTCGCCTCACAGTTCCAGGCACCTCAACTGCCCCACCGTGCGGCATATCCCCAGGGGCAGTACGGCTCTTATCCAAGTACAGGAGATGCCATCCTTCAACAACCAGGAATGGCGGAACTATGGCAACAGTTCTTGGCCATTCACGATGGCCACCTAAGGAACACATACCTTATGCAACAGACAATGGGAGAAGAGGACAGCTTACCCCCAAACTTCGCAATGCCGCAGTTTGAGAAGTACGCAGGATCTGGTGACTCGCGCGCTCACTTGATGCATTATCAGACAGTGATGAGAGCATTGAGGGTCAGTGACCGAATGATGGCTAAGCTCTTCGTCGTCACCTTAGGCCACCTAGCCAATGAATGGTACAGCCACCTTCCGCTGGATATAGCTACCAATTGGAGTAGCCTCGCTCAACCTATGCTGGAGCGTTATGGTTCCAACTCTCAGATGGAAACCACAATGCAACATTTGGAGGCTATAAGGCAAAGGCAAGGTGAGAACTTCAAATCCTACTAAACGCGTTGGATGGCTACACAAGTTAGGCTAAAAACTCGTTTGACCCTACCGAAGATGATAACAAAGCTGCTGGACGGCGCATTGCCACCATACAGGAACAAATTCGGATCTGATAGCTTCTCCAGCTATCAAGAAGTGTTTGAGAAGGTAGAGAGGATGGAGCACTTCGAATCCATGGACACCTATGGGGGGGCACTAACCTGTGATGAATAATTATGTAATAAATTAGCTTTTAGCTACTTTGCCCATGTGGCATCTGAATTTTGAATAAATTGAACATTGTTTATTTGCTTGATATTTTACCAATGACATCACGCATTCTCATAAACATATTCATAATGTTTTTAGCACATGTGACACATCATTTCATGAAATTAATTTGGGTATAAATGGATTCGCCAAAAATTCAAATGATTTGACTCTTGAGAGAAAGTGAGAGATAAATACATGTACTTAGACAACGTGTGATAGCAATTACCTCATCATACAATGATAAAAGATCAATGGAAAGATCTCCAAGCATGAAACATCCACTGACTCAATCAAGGGGATGAAGCATGCAAAGATTAAAGCCTCATCATACAATGATGAAAGATCAATGGAAAGATCTCCGAGCATGAAATGTCCAAGAGAACGACTCACACAAATATCAAAAGGATCGGAGCTAGAATAAGGCCAAAAATGTAGACCAAGCAAGTTGAGACCAAACAACTAGCGCAACATCACGAGGAAGGAGACAAATCGTTGAACATGTCAACAACTCCATCACAACCATTCACAAGACTAAAAAATCAGCGCAACATCACAAGGAAGGAGATAAATCTTTGAACACGTCAACAACTTCATCATAACCAGTCGCAAGACCAAACAACCGGTGCAACATCACAGAGAAGGAGGCAGATCATTGAACACGTCAATAACTCCACCACCACCATTCATGGGATCGAACAACCAGCGCAATGTCACAAAGACGGAGACAGATTACCGAACACATCAACAACTCCATCACATTGATCACCATAATTCATGGAACAATCAAACAAAGGATCATACAAAGGTCAATACTAAAGATAAAAAAAAGGAGCCAGATTGTGAACACGTCAACAACTTCTTCGCATGACACGCTACTACTTGCAATCATCGCACCATCAAAGGAAACCCCAATGATCAAAACTCATCATCACATACACCTCAAGCCAGCAAAGTGGCGTGAGCACCAACCAATCGACCAGAAATGCTGAACGAGATAACAACTGAAGTCATGGACAAGGACGGTAGCTGTTCTACCAAGTCTTACGCAATTGCTATCACGCATAGGAAAAAGAAATAAATCTCTAAAAAGCAGTACAAACAAAAAATAAATTTGTAATTAGCCTATCAATTAACACTTGGTTAGTTGAGTAAAAATTAGGGCTTCTTTTCAAAACACAAAAAGAATAGTCCGCTGAGTTGAAAACTCGAAAAGGGAGGCTCAAGCAAAATTTAGGACATCGAGAGAACCACATTAGTTAGAAAACCTAAAAAGGCTAATTGATGGCAGGAGTCAAATCATTTGGAACATTTATACCCCTGTTAAGTTCAACAATGAATTGTCATTTTTGCTAAATCTTTATGCATAAGTTTATCTTGATTGCTTGCATGCCAATGGTAGAATGTCGCGAGTAAACACAAAAAAAAAGTCTGTTGGATTGAAAACCTGAAAGGGTGATCTAGGTAAAAATTAAGACGAGGTTTGATAGATTGAAAACCCGCAAGGGCGATCTATGTAGAAATTAGAACCGACACCAAATTCATCATCTCCTCGAAATGGTACGAGGCATCATATACCTTCAAC
Organism: Euphorbia schlechtendalii; assembly: GCA_949673415.1. NCBI lineage: Eukaryota > Viridiplantae > Streptophyta > Magnoliopsida > Malpighiales > Euphorbiaceae > Euphorbia > Euphorbia schlechtendalii. The sequence continues at coordinate 21,109 of CATIWQ010197101.1, read as the reverse complement.
ACTTCAGGCAAATGGCTGCCAAGCGATCATCATCAACACAACGCGGGATCAACTATTCATCCGGACTTTCCTCAAATCAGATCCAAGCTATGAACTCGAATTTGATTCAACGAACCCATGGTCATCGCTTTAAGGGAGTTGTCCATGGAATCCCTAACAAGACAAGTCATAGGGGCAACCATGCACCAACATGAGAGAATGCTCTTTAACGAACGAAGGCCACGACACCTACAACAAATGAACACACATCATACGATAAATATTGTCCATGCATAAAAACATGCATACATAACATTCGCATCATGTCATTTACATGTAAAGACGATGCCTCCACCTCCACATGAGGAACCTACAAGCAAGATGATGGCCAACTCAAGCCTAAAGTCAACATTGCAACAAAAGCCTCCCACAACGGAGCGGTTCTTGGGACATCCCCGAATTTCTATTAAACTTATTTATTCCTCATGTTTCAATTGAAGGGGAAAAATTTTTTGCTTTGCATAAACTCAATCAAATAATTAAAAAATTCCTCATAAAATGTATTAACATTACCTTTTCTCTGATTTGTTATAGGAAGCAGGTCAAAAGACAATCGAAGAAGGAAACGGTTATCTCGATGGCTGAAGAATGAAATAGTCTCAACCGAAGAATGAAACGGTTGTCGACCACAACAGGGACATCGAAGAAAGAAACGGTCGACCCGCCCACAAGGGGTATCGAACACCTAAGGGATTCTGAAGAAGGAGACGGATAACCCAATGAAGACACAGCGATAGAAAGGAAGGCCTATGTCATCACCAATTGGGAATAAGAAGTCGCCAGCTGCACCTGTTAGGTATATTCTCAATCCCTCCGCTCTTTTCGTGGGATAATACTGGTTATGTAAATAGCAATTATCACACGAGGGGCAGCTGTGAGCACGGGATTTTGTACCAGCTCGCACGTTCAATGATGACGGCTTTTCGGCATTTTTATCCTTGAATCACATGATTTTCGACCGTCCGATGATCTTTATTTGGGAGAATTCCTCGTCTCAGAATTTAAAAGGATGTTAATTTAGAAAATTAACTAAAAAATATAAAAATAAATAAAAAAATTTGAAAACCACCGAAAACCGGATCTGGAGCCTGCCTCACCGATATCTGGAGAGGCACGGCTCGCCAAAGGCCTGGCGAACCACGCCAGGGGCCTGGCGAGGCAAACCAGCAATCTGGCAAACCTCACCAGGTTGTTGGCGAGGTACGCCAGCGGTCTGGCGAACCTTGCCTGACCCTGGCGAGGCTCCCCAGACCCTGGCAAGGCTCGCCAGAAACCTGGCGAACCTCGCCAGGGCTCCGCGGACCTCGCCAGAACTTGGCGAGGCTTGCTAAGTTGTCTGGTGAGCTAGCCAGCGACCTGGCGAGCTTCGCCAGGTCCGCTGGCGAGGCTTGCCTTGGCGAGCTCGCCAGACTCTTTGGCGAGGCTAGCCAACCTTGCCAAAAAGGGCTGGTGAGCTCACCAGCCTCTCTGGCGAACTCGCCAGACTTTTTCCAATTTTGGATTTTTTCGGGACTTTTTTCTATAAATAGTCGAGACTTTTTCAGTATACGGGGCTCGAAATTTCAGAAAGAAAAATCCTCTCTTTCAGATAAAAAATATACAACAATATTTCTTACTTTCTTCCAATTTTTTTTTCTCGGATCCAAAACACTTTTGGATCCCAAATTTCTTCATCTTTTACTCAAATTTCTTCATCTTTTTATAAAATTTCTTCACCTTTTCTTCTTAAATCCTCAGATATTCTCGGGCCTAAAATACATTTAGAATCCGAGTCTGATTATCTTTTTGATAAATAAACATATTATTTTCCAACATAACCATTATTTTCACAATCAAATCAATAACTACAAAAACGAACGAGGAACGCTCTCGGGAATCAAAAGGACACGCCGAAGTGGATTCATGCCAAAAGGGTAAAGCCTCTAAGTTCCTAGAGCTGCAAATTCCATGTTCATCTTCTTTTCTTTTTAATTTTTAATTTTGACCTAGGAATTATTTTTATTCCTTGTTATTGTAAATAATATTGTAATTCTCCTTCTTCTTTTATTTCTTTTTAATTTTTGTATTAGAATACCCCCACGAAGGCAATAAGATATATTCCCGAATAACAGACCTCACCTTTTGCCATGCGATCATTTTCACTAACAAAATTGATCAACATACGTGTAAATAAAAATGAACTATTTTTATTTAAATTAACAACTTTAAAATCTTCGATGTTTTAATTAGGCCACGCGGGCCTCCCTAAAATCAAATCGAATATACATGATATATCCCCTATGATAACCTTTGTGAATGCAGGTTAGATGTATGTTTAGGCTTTTATTTTTTCCCTTCGGGTATTGCACATATTTTACGGAAAATGTAATTAATAAGGTAGTGGGTGGTTGCATCCCCAGATTTTTTAAGCCTTGTAATTTCCATTTTTCGCTTTTACTTTCCGCATTTACTTATTGTTTTGTGGATGGTTTATTTTTCCGTTTTGTGAATGATTTATTATTCCGTAATACGCAAATAATGCATCTAAACCTCAAAAATGACCTAAGTGCAAATATGCAAAATTAAAAGAATTTCTGTAGATGTAATATATTGTGATCACTTAAGAAATAAGCAACTTATCCCGGACCCGAATCTCCGTGTGTTGGTGGGCCGTCCCCCAGATGTTAAGCTTCACAGGACTCTCATTCTTGGAAAGAGCTAATCCAGGTGGTGACTCCACACTGAGAGATGGCAGATTCGGGTTCGAACCGATCTTAAACATTTTTCGCCTTTTTCTCTTTTAACCTTTTTTTTCTCCCGGGTCCCCGACCCTGTGCTTTTCCTTTTCTCAAACACCCCGGTGGACCGCACCTCTCAAATCGTGTGCTTTCGGCCCACCACTCCGTGTCGCCCGCTCACAATCGTAGTTGGGTTCGGTTGAAGTCTTAGTAAGATGTCGAGACACTTTTGTTCTCGAACTTGCCTAGTGCAAGCTCATTTGGATTTTTCAATTGCTGGATTATAGAGAAGCTCGTTGCCACTAGTTGTGGCCCTAATCATTCCGTAAGAAAAACAAGATTGAAAGGAACCATTCCTCAGCAACAATGCCAAAATTTGATAGTTGTTGAGACCATAAAAAATAATCCCTACATAAAAAATAACTTGTATTTAGCGGTAAACATAGGCCGATTCAATAAGGAATGGTATTTGCCAAGTAATTCTTAGTTTGAAAGACCAGAGTGACCGGATTAGTTATTCTTTGCAAGTGTTTGTGGGTTTGAAAATGAAAATAGAGAGTAAAACAATTAATAAAATACTATCTCAACCAATTTTGGGGAAATCATGTATTATAGCGATCACTAGACTAGGGATAAACTACACTGGGTTTTAGGTTTAGTTATACTAGCGCTCTACACTGTACAATGTTAAAAACTCTTCCTTACTTCATAGGGGGATAGTGATTTGTGCCTCAATCACCTTCTTACTCACTATGGCTCTCGGTGTGGCGCTAAAGAGCTCATCAGAAAACCACATTAAATATTGAAAAGCCTAAACCCTAACTGACAAGTAGTGAGACTCCTAACTGGCGTTAGATTGTTGTATCTCTAGTCTCGCTGATGAGATTTTGTTGTTACTTACTCCTCTTTGGTCATGATTACGAATGCAAAAGTCAGAGACAATAATAAATCACAAAGACTTACCTTATGGCTGATTAGACCACAAAGAGGCTGAGGATTCAATAAAATAGATATCGAGATCAACAAAAAAGTCACCTTGCATATTGTTATAATCAGGTTTAGTTCTCACACTAATCAAACATGGCCTTGACCCTTATTTGATCAAGTTGCTAGGAAATTAACTAGACATGACTGGAATAAAACATAATAAAAAGTAAATAGACTTGATTGTAAGTACGGGAATAAATTTAAACACTTGTGAAATAAATTTCAAAGCTTGAATAAACTAAACAAAAAACATTTGGAAAAGTAAAGCAATTGAAAACTAAAACAAAAGAAAAAAAATTAATTCTAAGAAGATTTGGGAAACAAAACTAAAGAGAAATATAGTCCAACTCCATACTAAAACCTAGACTAAACTTGAGTAGACTGAACTCTTTTTCTTGTGTGATCCTCTATTTATAATGGTTTAACCGAATCTAGTTGTTTCCTAGTCTTTGCCTTTGATAGTGTTTATTTTTCTTTTTGTCTTATCCTTAAGTCTTTCACTTGGAGATTAAAATTGTGGAGTTTTATCCTTTCTTCAAGATAGAATTTGTGAAGGAAAATAACTCTTTTTCTTGATCAAAACTCCTTAGAAATAGACTTTACCCAAACTTATGATTCTTCCTTTGACTTTAATGCTTTTATCTTGCAACTGGATTTATCTTTGACATTTTGGGAGATTTCAGAATTTGCGAAAATCACCGGGACTCGCTATTGCTCTCAATGGACACATCAAGATCTCGAAGAAGTATTGATTTTGGCTATTTTTATTAACTTTTCTCCAAATCAGCTAAAAATCCTAAAATGATAGAAAATAGCAGTAACGAAGTCCATAAAGAAATAAAAATGCTCATAAAAACATAAAATTAAGCATAAAAAATGTTTGTTTTACAACCTATCAACTAACATTGTCATTTTGTGGTTATTAGGTTATTGGCATTGCCATTTTGTTTTAATTAGACTATTGGCACTGTCAATTTTTTGTTATTATACTATTGTCATTGTCGTTTTGTTATTAACTTGTTAAACATTGATTGCTTGAAATTTATCAGTGGTTTTTCAAATCTATAAGTTGTTCCTTTTGTGTATGACAATGAGATTACATAGTGATAACAAGGCCCATTAAGGGCCCAAATAAATATACCTTGGCCTAGAAACATGGCTCAATCAAACTATGCCTCGGTGTAAACGCACGCTGAAACCACTTCAGCATAAAAGCGACGCCGAATCAAGTCCTAAAGCAAAAGGCCCTCAACATCTCTTGACCCTACTCAAGCCAAAATCGTATTGCTGAAGCCCTTCATTTAGCAATACCCTCTGTGCATAAGCTTAAAAGTATCGGCAAAACCCACGCTGATCTAGCACACTCCTTATCTCTCCATTGTGGCATTAAATGCAAACCTGACAGGCGGGAATGAATCATTTAATGCTCTGATGGTGGAAAAGACCCTCAAGCGGCTTGCCACTTGCGCACAGCATGTAGGCGGGCCCCACAAGACATCATTACATAAATCCCTATAAATAGCAAGGCAATCTCCTACTTTTGAGGTAACTGTTACTTTAGGAATACACCATTATCACATCTCTCAAATCGCTAACTTTAGCATCGGAGGGTCCTCAAAGGAAACACTTCCATTTGAAGACTTGTTTTGCAGGTTCCGAGGACGTTGAGGATAGTAGACTTCACCCAACGGATACCAAATTGGTGCGGTGAGCGTGGATCGAAACCCAAAATCATGACTACTCCCCCAAACAAATCGACAAAACCTCCACTCATTCCTGGAACCATCCTATTCTTGGACACACCGGAGATTGGAAAAAAAGCCTGGACGTCGAACCCAGTCATCACAGCTCCCCCGCCACAAATGAAGGTGCCACTTTTCACAGAGCAAGAGATACTTGAAGAGAGAAAGAGAAGAGAAGTCATAGAAAAGGACATGATGGCAATGCTGGTCAGACAAAGCGAGCAACAGAATGCGGCTATGGCCCTTATGTAAAACATGATGAACGAAATCTTACACTCGTGGAAAGAGGAACAAGAATTGTTCTGGAGCCTTTATCAAGAAAGATGACCAATTAGGTCAGAAGCACGGCATCCATTGCAAGGCTTCCCATCAATAGCGAGACTGGACAGCTCACACTATACTTATTACCGCTCAAAAATGCTGGAAAATGGAGGAAGCGCCTCAGCTAAGAGAGGAATACTGAAGAGAAATCGCTCTAGCGTGAAGATAAAAGCCCCACATTCAGGACTCGCTCGGAACTGTCTCTAGACAGCAAAGGGAGTTCAGTGGGATCAAGAAGAAAAGCTCCCCTACAACCTCAGCCAACGAGGGAGGACTTGGAAGCTGTCACAACTAAGAAGGTGGATGCTTTCTAGTAGAGAGGGGGATGGAAGTGGCTGTGCTAGACGTTGACGAGATAGCATCGCCTTACTTCACTCGCATTCATGCTGAAAGATTCTCAAGAGGGTTCAAGCAGCCCCATCTGCACGAGTACTCTAGAGTGGGAGACCCCAAGATGCATATTCGTAATTTCAGCCAATGCATGGAGGTAGTTGACGCTGCAGATGCCATGCTATGTAAGCTGTTTCCCACCACCTTGGTGGCGCCCGCGACCCACTAGTTCAAGGGCCTTAAGCCGGCATCCATAAACAACTTTGACATGATGGCCAAAACCTTTGCCCTATACTTTGTCACGTCTATCCCGCCTAGCCAAAAGGTCCAAGATATGTAGATGGTTCGGCAGAGGTCGAATGAGTCCCTCGCCGATGTTGTGGAAAGATTTCAAAAAGTGGCTCTCGAGATCACGGATTGCAACATTGACATAGCCTCAGAGGCACTAGCAAGGAATTGCCAAAGCGCTGACTTGGTGAAGGACATTTCCACAGAGAGGCCCACCACTCTAGCGATGCTGATGTAGAAGGTTAGGAAGTAGGTGCATTGGGAAACCCATAAAAGAAACACCAAATAAATGGAGGTTACCGTAAGGGAGGAACCGGTGAAATGATAAGATTTCAGGAAGCGCGAGCCAGATAGTCGATAGACATATTACCCTGAAAGGCCAAGATGGGAGGTAGAAGAATTCACCCCCTTCAATGATAAAAGAAAGAAGGCTTTGATGTGGATCAAGAAAAATGGGGAAGACATCAAATATCCCCCTAAGATGAGATACAAGGGGAAGCCGGGGGCTTATTACTAGTTTCACAAAAGTGAGGGCCATGATACGGAGGATTGCTGAGAGTTGGCCGCGAATTAACCAAGAAGGCTACTGATTGTCAGCTGAACCGCTTCCGCCAAAACCCACCGCGAGACAGACAGCGTGATGAAGGGGGAAGACATCCCCGTTAGGAGTAGCGGGGCTATCTCGCTGTGATACCGAGACAGGCTATCAACCACCCCACCGTAGCACCGATGACCCCTGCCTAGGGGAGTGATACATGTGATCTCTAAGGGAACCACCAAGAAAAAGAGGAAGAGGGGGCACACGTTTAACTATGACAATACAGATAGGGGAAGTAAAACATGCTATACCTTCACTCGGGAGAAGAAGCCTTCACCGCATAATGATGCTCTAGTAATTGAGATGATGGTGAAAGGATATCGGGTGCGCTGTACACTAGTGGAAACGGGTAGCTCGGTTAACGTGATGACCAGAAGAGTGTACAAAGTAATCGGAGGGAACCCCAATCACCTTGCCATCCATCAAGCACCATTAATTGGGCTAGGTGGACACACCGTTCATGTCTGTGGTTCAGCAAACTTATCTATATCATTGGGAGAGAATGGCCCCCGGTGGAAGACAAGGACCGAATTTCTTATCATGGACATCCCATTGGCGTATAACATAATCTTGGGACACTCGCTAATTATTGGTTTCGAGGGTGTCAATAACTTTTGGTACCTACCACTCCAAATACCTACACACCAGGGAATAGCAACGGCCTGCGGGAATCAACAAGCCGCTCAGGAAACATATCTGATATCCTTGAAGGCCGAGCCTTTATCTGTAGAGGATGAACCTGGCTAGGAGCGGGTCAAACCTGCAGATGTAATGGTAGCAGTAACCTTGGAAGAAGGGAAAGAAGTAAGCATGGCCGAAGAATTGAAGAAGGAAACTAAGGAAGAAATCCTAGTTATGTTAAAAGAAAAGGTACATGCTTTCGCATGGACATCGACAGACTTGACGGGTGTCAGCCCCGAAGTGGCTGAACATAGGCTGAATGTGCTCCACCAGGCGAAACCAATCAAGCTAAAATGAAGGAATCATACATCGGAAAGACAGAAGGCCATAGAGGAAGAGGTCTCTCAATTACTTAAGGCAGGGCACATCAAGGCAGTCTTATACCCCCGATTGGATCACCAATGTGGTGCTAGTCAAAAAATCGAGTGGCAAGTTCAGAATGTGCGTAGATTTCACGGATCTAAAAAAAGCTTGCCCGAAGGACAGCTATCCTCTCCCCAGCATTGATATGTTGGTTGAAGCCACACTGGGCTACACCATTTTCTCTATGTTGGAGCAGCATCAGGATACAATCAGATACCCATGGGTGAAGAGGATAAAGAGAAGACATCATTCATCACGTACGAGGGTATCTATTGCTACAACGTTATACCCTTTGGCCTCAAAAAGTTAGGGCCACTTACCAATGAATGGTAAATGATATCTTTGGCACATGATAGGGAAAGAGGTGGAGTTGTACATGGATGATAAGTTTATTAAAAGCAAGGCAGAAGTGGAACATGCAGTAAACGTAGCAAAAGTCCTAACCCTTCTAGAGAAGTATGGATTGAATCTCAATCAGAAGAAGTGTGCATTCGGTGTAACAGGGGGAAAATTCTTAGGTTATCTGGTTTCACAAAGGGGAATAGAGGCTAATCTTGATAAGATAAAGGCGGTACTTCAGCTCAAAGGACCCCAAAACATCAAAGATATCTAGTGCCTTAACAACAAACTCAATGCCTTGGGGCCATTTTATGTCATGCATAGCATGCCGATGTATCCTATTCTATAAAGCCTTGAAAATGAAGAGGTTCGTGTGGGGAGAAGACTGGGCCGTGGCATTTGTTGAGATCAAAGCCTTCCTGGTCTCCCCACTATTCCTGAGCCATCCTGTCCCTGGCATGCCACTATACCTTTATCTGAGCACTTTAGAAGATGCATTAGGAATGGTTCTCATCAAAGAGGAGGGGGCGGACCAGTTCCCAGTCTACTATGGAAGTCGCGCTTTGAAAGGTGCCAAAGTTAGGTACGGTCGGATGGAAAATAGTGTCTTCCCGTAAGTGGCTCCACTACTTTCAAGCCCATACAATTATAGTATGAACCAATCTGCCTCTCAAAAAAATACTACAATGACCTGAATCTTCGGGATGTCTCGCGAAGTGGTCTCTCAAACTAGTGGAGTTCGATATCCACTCTGATTTGAGGAATGTGATAAAGGCACAGAAACTGGCAGACTTTGTGCAAGAAGCCCCCCTCCCCGAAGGAATTACCAGAAGTAGCATGGCGTATGTTTATAGATGGTAGTTCCAACAGTGTAGCAGCATGCATTGGGATTTTCATTCAAGGCCCGAAAGGGATAGTGATTTGGTAAGCAGCCAAATTGGACTTCAAGGCTTCCAACAATGCAACAGAATACGAAGTGTTGATTTTTAGCTTAGAGATCATCAAAGCCATCAAGCCCAATAACATCAGCATATTCAGTGACTCGGGGTTAGTGGTCAAATAGTTCGGCGATGAATATAAGACCAAAAGTGAGGCCATGCGATAGTACCTCGCCAAGATCACCTCCCTTATAAGTGAGATACATGCTAACGGTACTGAGATGATAATTAAGCAAATCCTTAGATCGCTGAACGTAGAGGCAGATAGGCTGGAAAAGGGGGCATCAAGTGAAGAATGGGGGATTTTACTTCCCTGTGTCTCTCTGCTTATCAACGCGCCTAGCGTGCCGATAATGAAAGTGCTGCACACACAAGAAGAGGATGAATGGTTCACTCCTATCCGCAAATATTTGGAACACAATTAGCTGCCAGCAGAGGAGGTCGTAGCTCAGAAGATAGTGCGGAAGTCCTTTCGCTATGCGATAATTGGCAGATAGATGTACCGAAAGTCTATCAACCACCCCTAACTGAAATGCATGGGGCGCATTAACGTCGACTTCATAATGAGCGAGGTTCATAAAGGGCTCTACGGCGCACACGAGAAGAAGGATGCAATGGTGAGGAGAGCCAAGCTACAAGGATTTTACTAGCAAACAATGGAGCTAGATGCCAACATCTTATCCAAAATTGCAAATCCTGCCAAACATTCACCAAAACAACCTCAGCACCCACAGGGCCACGATTAATAATTCAAGCTGCATGGCCCTTCACCCTATGTGGCGTGGACTTGGCAGGGCCATTACTGATATCAAAGCAGCAAAAACGTTGGGTCATTGTGGCCGTAGATCACTTCACCAAGTGGGTAGAAGCGAAACCCCTGTCAACCATAACGTAGAAGCAAGCTGTGAGCACGGGGTTTTGTACCAGCTCATGTATTCAATGATGACAGCTTTTCGAGATATTTATCCACAAGTCACATGATTTTTGACCATCCGACAATCTTCAAATGTGAGTCTTCCTCGTCTTTGAATTTGAAAGGACTTTAATTCAGAGAATTAATTAAAAAATATAAAAATACACAAAAATTTCAAAAATGTAATCGAAAATCGAATCCGGAGCCTGCCTCGCTGATATCTGGCAAGGCAAGGCTCGCTAGAAGGCTTGGTGAGCCTCGCCAGGAACCTGGGGTACCTTGCCAGAGGCCTAGCGAGGTACACCAGGAACCAGGTGAACCTCGCCAAAGGCCCGGCAAGGCTCGCCAGGTGTCTGGCGAACCTTACCAGACTCTGGCGAGGTTCGCCAGAGACCTGGCGTACCTCGCTAGGTTGTTTGGGGAGCTCGCCAGACCTTTGGCGAGGCTCGCCTTGCCAAGCAGTCTGGCGAGCTCACCAGCTAGTTTAGCGATGCTGCCATGCCAGACTCTCAAGCGAGGCTGGCGAGCTCGCTAGCAAGATTTGGATTTTCCAGGTTTTTTTCTATAAATTCGAGACTTTTTTCAATTTAAGGGGGCTCAAAGATTCAGAGAAAAATTCTCTATTTCAGAAAAAAAAATACAAACAATAATACTTTCTTTTCTTCAATTTTTTCTTGGATCCAAAACACATTTGGATCCCAAATCTCTTCATCTTTTAATCAAATTTCTTCTTCTATTTCTTCTTAAATCCTCAGATATTCTCGGGTCTAAAACAAATTTAGAACCCGAGTCTGATTATTTGTTTGATAAATAAACATATATTTTCCAATTAAGTTACACTAAAATTCCAAGAATTAAACGAAGATTTTTTAGACTTTTACATCAACAATTTCACCTAAACTAAAGGACGAGGACTTCCAAAAGTCGAACGGATACGCCGAAGTGGATTCTACCGCAAGGGTAAGCCTCTGAGTTCCTAGAGTTGAGAATAACATGCTTTCATCTACTTTCATCTTCTTCTGATTTTATTTGTGGACCTAGGAATTATTTTTATTCCTTATTATTGTAAATAATGTTGTAATTCTCTCATTCTTCTTTTATTTCTTTTTTTAATTTTTGTATTAGAATACCCCCACGAAGGGAATAAAATATATTCCCGAATAACAGACCTCACCTTTTGCCATGCGATTATTTTCAATAATAAAATTGACCAACATACATGTAAATAAAAATGAACCAATTTTTATTTAAGTTAACAACTTTAAGATCTACGACGTTTTAATTAAGCCACATGGGCCTCGCTAAAATCAAATCGAACAAATGTGATATCCCCTATGCTAACCCTTGTGGATGCAGGTTAGATGTATGCCTAGGATTTACTTTCCTTCGGGTATTGCATATAGTTTTACGGAAAATGTAATTAATAGGTTAGCGGGCGGTTGCATCCCCCTATTTTTGGAAGCTTTGTAATTTTTATTTTCCTCATTTACTTTCCGCATTTATTTACTGCTTTCTGGATGGTTTATTATTCCGCTTTGTGGATGGTTTATTATTTTGCAATACATGAATCATGCACATAAACTCAAAAAATTACCTAAGTGCGAATATGTATAACTAAGAAAATACGGTTTTCTTTAGATGTAATATAATGTGATCACATAAGAAATAAGTAACTTATCCTGGATCCGAATCTCTGTGTCTTGGTGGGCCATCCCCCGGACGTTAAGCCTCACAGGACTCTAATTCCTAGAAAGAGCTAATCCAGGTGGCGACTCCACACTAAGAGACGGTGGATTCGGGTTCGAACCGATCTAAAACATTTTTTTCTTTCTCTTTCAACCCTTTCCCGGGTCCCCGACCCGGTGCTTTCTTTTTCAAAAGCCCCAGTGGACCGCGCCTATGAAATCGTGCTCTCTCGACCCACCGCTCCGTTTCGTCCGCTCACACAAGTCACCTCCTTCTTTAGCAAAAACATTATGTCACAATTTGGCATACCACACACCATCATCGTGGATAACAGGATGCCGTTCAAATGCCATTAATTCAAGTGCTTCTACAAGTGGCTCAAAATACAACTTCTCTTTTCCAGCGTCTCCCATCCCCAAATGAATGGAATGATGGAAGTAACAAACAGGACCATTTTGGAAGGAATCAAGATGAGGGTATATGAGAACGGTTCAGCATGGCTAGAAGAGCTCAATAATGTCCTGTGGTCCTATAGAACCACTCCCCGAATAGTAACGGGTGAAACACCCTTCCTCCTCACATACAAAACAGAATCGGTAATCCCCGTTAACATTGGCACTCTAGTGCAAGGGTGGCCAACTACATCGAAGGGGCCTCCAAAGATGACTTACTAAGGCACAACTTGGACTCCTTGGAGGAAAGATGAGAACAAGCCCTCATCTGCATGACAGAATATAAACGACGTATCGCACTCATACGCAACAAAAAATCACTCCCCGTTCCTTTCAAGAAGGTGAGTTAGTTCTCCGCAACACAAAGGACTCACAAGCCAGAGAAGGGTGAGGGAAGCTTGAAATCAAATGGGAAGGTCCATTCAAAGTGGTGAGGCGGATCGGTAGCAGCACCTATAAATTATCTACCACAAGGGGAAAGATCTTGCCTGCACATGGAACGTAGCATCCCTCCGAAAGTTTTACCCAGGAGGATAGCAATTGTAGTACTTTGTGTTTTGTAGGGTTGTGTTTTGTAAGCATTCAAGGCAATGACAATATAATGTTTCACAAGTTATGACAATACAATGTTCAAAATAGAAGTAGGCGATCACAACTCATAAAGCTTGCAGGGTCAGATCCCTGAGATCCCCTCGACGCTCGCACACTTTGAAATTAAAGAAAGTTAAATAGCTCGTAGGGTCAGATCCCCAATACACCCTCAGTGCTCACACGCTTTGAAATTAAAGTAAGTAAAATAGCCCACAGGGTCAGATCCCTAGTGATCCCCTCAGAGCTGAACAGCCTGCAGGGTCAGATCCATAGCGATCCCCTCGGCACTCTTATGCTTTGAAGTTAAAGAAAGTAAAATAGCCCGCAGGGTCAGATCCCTAGTGATAAGTGTATAATTACACTTATTATCATATTAATTTTATACACTAAACATTATAGTTTAAGTCATTTTTATACTTCATATAAAAGATTTCACATGGTTTGTAGTTGTTTTTTATGCAAATGCAGATACAAGGTAAATCTTGGGAGTAAAATGATCTAAAGTGGAATTCTATGAAAAAAGAGTGAAAAAGGTGCAAAAAGATGCATGGAACTTAAAGATTTAGTTTAAGATCAAAGCTGTCAAAGATAGGTGAAGTTATATGGAGAATTCTGAAGAAAAATGCAATTCACGGTCGTGACCTATTCTTCTTCAAAATAGAAATCTTCCAATCAAAGATTCACGGTCGTGACTTGTATATCGCGGTCGCGACTTGGACAGTTTTCTAGTTTAATCTTCTTAAATACCAACCGCTAGATAAGGACGATCAACCACCATCAACTGCCATCAACTACCAATGAATAAACACCTATCAGAAATCAATCAATCATGAAAAGGTGTCTATCCATTGTGAATTAGATTGAAGCTTCTCAACCAATCATAATGAAGTGATGTAATCATTCACCAATGGACACAACTCTTCGTATGGATAGACGCAACCTTTCGAACTCTATAAATAAGGCTTCCAGACCTCACAATTTCGTGTAGTAGCAAGTGGTGCATTAGAGTGCATGAGTGAGATATAATGTGTGTATAGATAGAGAATTCCTTACGTTTATAAGTGTTAGCGAGAAAATGTTTAAGTGATTCGAATCCTTGTTTTGATCACTAGATTTCTCTATACTCTTAAGCGATTGTTGTATAAGTGTACTTGCAAATCACTTATCAATAAAAGTTTGCATTCTTCAATATTCATTTGTTCGATATTCACAAAGAATAGTATCCTAGAGGAGGTTCTGTACGGGCTGAGACCGAATTCAAAGCAGACATAGGAATTGCGAGAATTGACAACTCCCATTAAAGAGTGGATATGGTTTGATCAACTTTAACTTTCACTTGCATACCTTTCAACTTTGCTTTGCTTTCTACTTATACTTTCTATTTCGAAGTTTATGATATGTCTATGTGTCATAATGCGTATTTGGTGTTAAGTCTTTTATATTATTCAAGTTATATGAGTTGGAGTTAACTTTAAGAGTAGTTTTGGGGTTAATAATATAGTGTATAATCACTGGATCTGTGATATAACGCTATTTAGTGAGCCAACATTTTTGGAATGGTAACTTGCTAAATGTAGTTATGTGAGAGCGACCTGTACTAAGCATAGTATTGACGTTGTCCAGGTTTATATAATTGCCTTAATTCATTTGCGCTAGGTTTAGAAAAGTTATTTCATGTGTTGCTCTGCGGTGAATAATTGAACATCTAGGTATTTTGAACCAAGTTTGTAAGATTAGTTTAGTGAATCGTAACATATTTGTTGAAGTTGTATGTTTTCTTTGCTATCCTTATTTCGTAGGGAAAATCTATATATTTAGATTCTCTAATCTTTCATATCTATATTTACTCATTCTTCTAACCCTCTTATCCAAAATATCAAATATATTTTATTTTCTTTATTCTATCTTCCTTATTGATCTTTAGACTTGGTTCCTTCCATGTGAGTTCGATATCCTTTAAAACTACATCGCAACTATATACTTGTAGCTATCATCATTTTTCTATTTGATAAGAGGTGCTAACAACACATATTCTTTACGTGAACAAGTTTTTGGCGCCATTAATAGATAGCCAAACTCTTTGAGAAAATGTTATTAAACTTATTAGTAGAAAAATTACGAACACCTAGCAATCCCCTCGGCACTCTAATTCTTTGAAATTAAAGTAAGTAAAGTAGCCCGCAGGATCAGATCCCTAGTGATCCCCTCAGCGCTGAACAGCCCACAGGGTCAGATCCCTAGTGATCCCCTCGGAGCTCTTATGCTTTGAAATTAAAGCAAGTAAAACAGCTCGTAGGGTTAGATCCCTAGTGATCCCCTCGGTGCTGAACAACTTGCAGGGTCATATCCCTAGCGATCCCCTCGGCTCTCTTATGCTTTGAAATTAAATCAAGTAAAACAGCCCGCAGGGTCAAATCCCTAGTGATCCCGTTGGTGCTGAACAGCCTACAGGGTCGGATCCCTAGTGATCCCCTTGATCGCTGAAGGCCACGAAGGCAATTAAA
Source organism: Euphorbia schlechtendalii (assembly GCA_949673415.1). Classification (NCBI taxonomy): domain Eukaryota; kingdom Viridiplantae; phylum Streptophyta; class Magnoliopsida; order Malpighiales; family Euphorbiaceae; genus Euphorbia; species Euphorbia schlechtendalii. The sequence continues at coordinate 5,620 of CATIWQ010197101.1, read as the reverse complement.
GCTAAAAGTCAATCATTCCAGCATACGCTAGAAAAGTTAAAGAAATCTCCTAATCATCTCATCAATCAGCTCAAGCAAGTTCAACACATGATATATATTCAGCAAACAAAGCCAATATTGGCAACAAAAATTCCATTAGTAAAATATATTTAAAAGTCCACAAAGCCAAGCCTAACAACTACTAAAGTTCAAAACACAACAAACAGAGAAAATTACAAAACAACAAAGAAGAAATAATAGGTTGCGCTAACTCAAAGAGGGGAGGAGGCATGCGTAAATCGTAGAATCTTCTTCTTCATCCAACCCCAACTGAATAGGCTCCAAAGGATCAACATATAACAAATTATTAGCATAGTCCAATGGAGGCTCCTCATCATTAAAGGATGGAGATCTCAGACCATCAAGACTAGACCTCCTCCTCATCTATCACCATAGAGGAGATGTTGGAGTAGGAAGGCTCTGGTGACAGAGGCCCAAAAATACTCTCATCCTCCTCCCATCAACCGAGGGGCTCATTAGGAGGAGCTAACTAAGCAAGATCATCAATATTCACTCCGGGAACTTATCGCGCATCGCGTGAAGGAAGGCAGTGTGGTAGCTGAGGTGATCCTCTCGCCAATCCTTGCGGGCCTGCTTTACCTTCAGACTATACTTAGCCTTATGGCGTTCATAGTTATGCTGAAGGTTCTACAATGCCTCAGTATTCCCCTCAGTGATAGTCCTTCAGTAACCAAGCCCCTTTTTTACATTCTCCAAATTCTTCACAACCTTGGCCTTCTCCTCCCTCTCCTTCACCGCCTCAGCCCCAGCTTCCTCCACTAGTGCCTTTAGCCTTTTCTCCTCATCTTCAACTACAGATTGGATTATGGCCAATGCTAAGTTATGCTTCTCCTCCATCCCCCACATGGTGGTTATCAGCTCCTTCCTCTTTGCCTCGGAATACTCCAAGTCCACATGAGCTTGAGTTAGCTCTACACCCTGCTTCTTGCCAACCTCCCCCATTTTTTGGCGATCTCCTCCATCTCAGCAAGGGCATCGTGCTCTTCCTGAACCTCCTTCAGCCGCTTCGCACTGCCTTAGGAAGTAGCGTAAGCAACCTCCACCTATGCGTCAATCAGTGCTTTCGCCATTCGATGAGCTACAGAAAAAGCCTTCAGATAAAAACGGAGATAAATTAGACAACAAAAGCCAACAACACAATCAAGTCACACATACAGCCAAAACAACCAACACTCAAACTCCCAACTAAATAAATACTTACAAGCAAAGCTTGCTGCTCAGCATAGGCTCCCAATTCAGCAAGACCCATTACGCTGAATCGTGCATCCTCACTAGGGAGCTCGGTGTAGTGCCCTAGCTCACTCACAACCTTTACCTTCAGTAGAGGCACATCCTTCCCATGCACCTTTCTCCACAACTGCATGTGGATATAAAAACAAATAAGGAGGAATTAAGATAAACATACAAAAATAAAAAATCTTTTACAACTTTTACATACCAGTGGCGGATCGAATCTGGCCCATTGGACCTGCTCCTCTTCAGAGAAGATAGCCTTCCCCCCATCCTCAGCATTATAGTGGGGGTGCTTATTCCCCCTTTCTTTTATCTCCACACCTTTGGTAGGTGAGGAGGGTGTCTCGGCCCTAGAAATTTGGCCCTGAGGGCTGGTTACCGGCAAGATAGCCCTCTGAGGAGTGGCTTCCACAACCACCACATCGTCGATGATCTTTGGGACTGCCACATTCACAGCAAGAGGATCCATAATGCCCTCATCAAAGAGCTACTGGGCCCATCCCCCAACAACAAGCGCCTCTTGCTTCAGCACCATCTCCGCGACGTGTACCGCCACCACCTCGGCTGGAGGAACCTCCGTCTCATTCCCTGCGCTCACCGGGGTCCCCTCTGGCACCTGGATTCGCATCGCTGCCACTGCAGGAATAATTTTAGGTTTTCCACTTAGTACGGGCCATTCCTACAAATAAAAGGAAAAAGAAAATATCAGTTTTTTGGAGACTCACCATCCTCATTAGTTAAATCAATATAAATGATGGCCCCTTGGTCCATCCAGCAAAATAGGCCATCAAGTTGACCTAGTAAATACTCCACCACGTGTTAGTGGATGCTTGGTCGAATTTGATGCACAATCTCCGCCTCTCAGCGCTGTGAAGTGCTTAAATCCAATGCTCGCCACCGTGTGTAGGGATCCTCGGGATTGCGGTTCCATTGGGTATGGGAACAGAATTTCCCATCCCTCAATGGGTTCGACGTTTCCTCCTCTACATTGTTAAGGGATGGGAAAATCCAAAACCACTTATCCTTGAAATCCCTAACATGGGACTACTTCCCCACTGGCTTTGGCGTGGTCTCTCTTGTGCTTCCCCAAAACACGAAGGCTCCCGCATGCTTAGTGCGGGGCCTTAAGAAGAGATAGAACATAAGCCCCGAGAGGACAAAGCCCAATTCGTGGCACATTCATGCCAATACAGCCAAAACGATCCAAGCGTTAGGATGCAATTGGCCAGGGCACAAGCTGAACTCGCACAGCACATCCACTACGCCGGCATCCATAGGGAAGCGGAATCCCCATCGAACTTGTAAAGTACATGTACTTATCCTTCTTAGGGGGATTCTAGATAACCTCCCCCTTCTTAGGCACCTTCCCCATAATGCCGTGAGAGGCCCCAACCAATCATTCATAAATTTCATTTGCATCCTTCTTCTTGATTGTGGTAGGTGTTTGGCAATCCACCCCTTCGGCGGGAAAAGGAGAAGAAGACTCCTCCGCAATAATTTGGCGACGTGGGATGGAACATGAACCACCCCCCACCATCTCCACCATAGCGGTGATCTCCGGGGCCCTCAAAGGTAACATCACGATAACAGGATGGGGGATAGGTTCCTCTGCTAGTTATCGGTGGCAGGCACGATGAACCAAAGCACAAGAATCAGAGGAAAAAGATGGAAAGAAAGACAACTCACTCAATAGAGGAAAAAGGGATTTGGCAAGAAGTCGCTGGAAGAAGTTGAAATATTTGAAAGCAAAGAACGCAACAAGATGCTAGAAAACAAATGAAACGGAAGAACCTCGAAGAATGCACACCCCTATTTATACAGAAAATCACACGGAACACGAAGAAATAAACCCGATAAATGAAGAGTGGTCATCATTACTATTTAAAACTGCGGATATGAAAGGTCGCGTCAGATCAATAGTCGAAGCTCACCAGAAATGACACCACTCGTGCTTAGGGCACGCCTGCGCAGCCATTTTTACGGCCCTAGAGAGCTTTCATTTGGGCTCGTTGGGGGGGGACTCCTGATAACAAGGCCCATTAAGGGGCTAAATAAACATACCTTGGCCCAGAAACATGGCTCAGTCAAACTATGCCTTGGTGTAAATGCCCACTAAAACCATTTCAACATAGCAGTGACGCTGAATCAAGTCCTAAAGCGAAAGGCCCTTAGCATCTCTTAACCCTACTCACACCAAAAGCGTATTTTGCGAAGCCCTTCCTTCAACGATACCCTCCGTGCATAAGCTGAAACAGTATTGGCAAAACCCACGCTGATCTAGCGCACTCCTTATCTCTCCACTATCGCATTAAATGCAAACCTGATTGGCAAGGATGAATCATTTAATGCTTCGAAGGTGGAAAACACCCTCAAGCGGCTTGCTACTTGCGCACAACTTACAGGCGGGCCCCACAGGCCATCATTACATAAATCCCTATAAATAGCAAGGCAATCTCCGACTTTTGAGGTAACTGTTACTTTAGGAATACACCATTATCACCTCTCTCAAATCGCTAACTTTAGCATCGAAGGGTCCTCACTAGAAACACTTTCTGTCGAAGACTTGTTTTGCTGGTTCCAAGGATGTTGAGGACAGTAGACTTCACCCGATGGATACCGCATAGTACATGCTTGCCTTATAAAGAAGACCTGTAACTACCCAATATTTGCTTGTCTAATTTCGGAAAAGTATATTATAATTGCACAATTACATAAAATTTCAAAATTACATCGCCATAAATTTACATTTCAATATAAAGGCTATCTACTTAAATAAATTACATTACAATGTAATTACCAATTTTTCATGGCAATCCTAGTTATTCAATTACGTTGTCACTCATCTTATAATTAAACATGTATACTAGAAAACTCATCACAACTAGGACAAATTTCTTTGACAAGAAAACCACAAAATTGCAAATTATTTCCCCTTTTATCTTCTATTCAGCCTTCAATTTCCTATTTTCTTCCTCCAGCTTCTAGGCTAATTCAAGGGAACTTTGTATTTGAACCTTCAAATTCTTCACATTATTTTGACTTAGAACTAACTCTGCTTCACACTGATTCAAATTTTCGTACACTTCATAGCCAAAATCCATTCCCCTTGGACAATTTTGATCATCGTACCAATCAAAGAAATTGCAAGCCCCCACTTCATCATACCTTGCACAACCTAGAAATCTCCTTCCTAAGTTGTGCGTCGTCCATGTTGTCCTCATCGGATATGTAAAACCGCAATAACATTTGTGTCTTGCAAATTTTGAATAACAAGAAAATCGTGAACTCTAAGAATTCATCGTTAGACATTGCACTTCTTTGTCGGAGAAAGATTGCGAGTCTGAGAAGTTTAGGTAGAAGAAGAAAAGAAAAATGAGATGAATGAGATGAAATGGATTTGGGAAAGTTGAAGTTTTCAGGGATTTTGAAATTACAGTTCTTAGCTTAGGTTTTATTTATGGTGGTATTATATTTGGTTTCCTATTATACCCCTTGCCACATAGAATTTTAAATGATTCGTGTAAAAAAGAGGTAAATGATAACGTTAAGTAGCACATGCATGGTTTTGAAGAAAAAAATTCCACAATGATTCTTTTTAAAAAGCGTGAAATCACGAGGGAGGTTTTTGAAGTTTACCCATTATATATTCTATCTTATGGTTTGTGAATTAGAATACGGAAGGAATAAAATATGTAATTCAACTTTGCGTTCTAAAGTAATATTTTACATAGTTGACCGACCATGTAGCTAATCTGATTTTCAAAACAAGGTGAAGGACCAAACTGGGAATTGATTTCTAACGTTTGGCCAAATATTGAGTATTGACCCGAAAGGCCAAAGTAGATTGGTCCTTAATAAAAGTGTGCCCTAATTTTGTCTTCCCATATTTTATTATTCTTAGTTTATGTTGCAAGATTATGCAGTTAAAAAATAACCATGATGCAAGATTATACATAGTATACATTACTCTACCATAAGTTGAATTTATTCAACAAATGGAGCTACTTGAATCATTGACCTCTAAATTTAAGACATGATATCATGCTATTGAACCATTTGATAGAGTTTAAAGTGTGACGGGCTTTCCGAATCCAATGGGATCCTCGACTAATGTAGATTTGGGTTGGTGATTGTTTCATTCTCTACTCAATTAAAAAAAGATCAAGCTAAACAATACTTCTGGAAGTACTAAGAAATTATTATAGTATATTTAAACAGTCCAGTTTTAGTAACATTAAACATAGTAAGAAAACACACATTTGAACTTATTCTAAGGGATAAAGCCACCCATATTGTTCAAGGAAAACAAGCGATTTAAGGAAACATG